>BQKN01059483.1:0-24658 GCA_022839385.1 Asparagus kiusianus
CCCCGCCGCCCCCCCCCCCGCCCTGATCATTCTAAGGCGTCCGACGCTCTTCCGGTTTGTCCTAGGTCGGGGGGTTGTTCTGGATAATCATGACAGAAGACAAAGCAAATACAAGGATAATCTTATAATTTTATTGGTTTTAGCATAAACATAAGAACAATCTTATGCATCCCAATTATCAAAACCAAACAGCACAGTAATAAATTCCGCACTCTTGCTTGATGTGAGGATAAATCTCAAAACGACATATCAAACTGTTACTAAGACCAACCTTGCCAAAACGTGATAACAATCAAGAGATTACCAAGATCATGACAGAAGACGAAGCACTCCCAGCTGATCACAACATTATACATCCAACTATGAAGAAGCAATTGCACACACCCCGACTCCATGACTCGAAAAAGAGAGGTCGTCAATTATAAAGATGCAAGATAAGTGACATAGAAAGGTAAAACTGGAGATTCAAGAGCTCTCCTCTACATCAGGAAATTAAAACTGTTAACTTCTACAAATCGGTGTATCGCAAAAACAGTAGTATGCAAAACACTGCAACTCGATTGCCAGAATTTTCTTTTGTGAAACAAGTTTAACTACACAGTATCCTCTCATAAACTGTAGATACCATAAGAGGGCTCATGGACGTCAAAATAGCCACTAATGTCCATCATAATATTAACAGCACAATCAAGAAAAGGGCATCGTAATAAATATGGGCTTTAGCTTTAAGCACAGATGACCTAGTTTCCAGCCAATCAGCCCTTATCTGTGGAGATGTGTTTGTTGGGTGTCATATGAGCCGAGAGGCACGGCTCCAGATCCATACTGAAGCCCGTATTGAGAACCACCAGCAGCTGCCCCACTTTGAGCCTGCAAACAGCATAATTGGTAACTAAGAAAGGGGGAAAAGTTTTCTCAAGAAAGAAGTATTTATCAACAGGGCCATTTATGCTGTTTCCAATGACCTTAATGTTGTAGCAAGTTTAATGCGCAAATTACTAAATCAAGAGACAAAGGTAGCATATAAAAACACTACAGACCTGATGAAAACCATAAACAGCAGCGTACGTATTTCCTCCATACGCCATGTCATTACGTGGATAACTTTCAGCATAGGCTGCACCTGAAAAAAAAACAAAATTAAGGATGAATTAGAATAATGTATGCAAGACTGACCATAAGATAACCTTGTTCACGAAGAAAGAAATCAGATAACAACTTATTGTCTACTGCAGCAGAAGTGAGAATGCAAAACTTCAGCTTATATACATGCGTAACAAGAATAACATACTAATACTGGAAACCGCAGTATGAGGTCAGCTTAAATAAATGTGTAATTAGAATAATTTACTAAATTTATTGATAACAGAAATCAGTCAAACCATAATACCTGGATTGGCTGCAGCTGCAGCGGCACGTTTTCTCTTTTCAGCATTGGCAAGTTCAGCCCGCAGTTTCTCAACCTCACGAGCCATGCTTATCATATTCTTCTCCATTGCTTGACTCTGTTCAAGGTTTACAGCATGTGCCTTTTTCTCATACTCAATTGCAGCCCTGTCCATAGTGATTGTCAGGAGTTATCAGTATAACTGATTTTTATGTCCGAAAGCTCTCAATTCGTATAAAAGCAATTAAAAGTTAAAATATGAAGGGAAATATGCAACGCCAGGAAATTATAGAAGACACAAAGAAGGAAACGTCTTCAGCCAAAGGTCATTGGGCTATAATGGAGCGAGGGGATAGACATGGTCATTTTGCTTCACACAGGATAGATACCAGCTTTAATTGTTGGTTCATGGGCACTGAAGGTTAAAAGTGATCAGGATTATGGTTTAATAGTTGATTCATGGGCGATATTATCTATCTAAACTATGTTACATAATAAACAACTATGTGATTTATGTCTATACCAAGGGCCCTAATTTTTCCAAGTCCAACCAAGTATCTGCCCTTGGATTGCTGTTACTTACTTGACTCTGGTTGGAACTGCTATTGTCGTTTTCTTAAACTATTGGTCAAGGATCAAGGATGTTTTCTAATAGCAGTGCCTGGCTTTGGATTAGGACACAATCTATTACTGTTGAGCATGGCTACTCACAGGGGCCTTGACATCTTATTTAGCCTTTATTGGCTTGGAAAGGCCTCCAAGTATAGTTCCCCACATAAAAGAGCATGCAGATTTGCATCCTACGTTGATTCATAATTTCTTTGGTAAAATTACTAAGAAAATTATTTTGCAGTTCACATTATTTCCAGTGGAACTTCCTTGGCCTCAGTAGCAGGCTAGCAGCATGTAGGAAAACAAACTGAAAAATAATAAGGGAAAATTGCATCTGACACCCTACAAGTAGGAATTTGAGTGTCCTCGTCCTTGGAACTTTTTGGCAATGCTAACCCCCCATTGGCCCAAAAGCATCATGTTTCCACGCCCGATGCCCGTGTGAACTTTTAAAATTTCCCAAAGTCCCTTGTCCCATGTGAACCAGCCCTCTTTTTTCCCTCCCTTTTTTTCTTCTCTTTTTTCTCTCATCTCTCCCATGAACCAATGAATCCATTGGCGCAAAATATCATAAATACATCCCCTTCCTCAACCTCCGCCTCTCCCTCTTCACTGTGTGGTAATGGGACATAAACGAAGGCAGAGTGATGGTACAAACAGAGACAGAGTGGAGGCACGATCGAAGAAGAAGATAAAGGAAAGTGGAGGAGAGAAGATATGTGTTAAGGGGAAGGAAATTGTTGAGGAAGGAGGAGAAAGAGAGAAATTTGTTACTTTTTAATTTTTATTCATAAAACTATTAGGGGAGACTTGGCAACAGAAGGGTGGAGGAGAGACGAACAGTAGGAGGAAAGGTACTAGTTGAAAAAGGAGAAAGAGAGAGTTATTATTTTTTTACGCTTTAAGGTTGTTACAATCTGTACATATCATGTTACATTTATTCACAAATCTTCCACATTTGTGCAGTAAACTGTTACATTTATTCATTAAATTGTTACCTTTTAAGTTTGGGCCAATCTACATTGTAAATGTTACTTTTTGTTCATATATTGTTACCTCTGTTCATAATATCGATTATCTTTGAGGAGGAGAGGCCACGATGGAAGACGACAAAAAAGAAAGAAGAGAGGTGGAAGGAGGAGGAAAAGTGATACGGGTGTATCTTCTCTTCGGAAAAGCGATCCTCATGGGAGTTTGAGGATAGATGATTCTCATGATATCTTGAGAATAGTGGTGTGAAGCGACACGGTGGAACGCAGGTGGAAGCGTAGAACGAGACGACGAGCAGCAGATTCGAACGATCCAGCTTTCAGCCTGTGAGTCGACTCATACATGTACATGGGTCGACCCATCAGGTTGAGTCGACTCATGCCTGTCATGAGTCGACTCAAAAACTCAAGCCCTGTTAGCAAAAAGTCTCTGACTAGTCGACTCATCAGTTATGAGTCGACTCATAACTGATCATGAGTCGACTCATATGCGGTCATGAGTCAACTCATCGAGATTTCCTAGGCAGACTTGGTTTCTGTTTGGAAGGAATCCTAGTTGGGTTTGATTTTGGTTATTTACCAGATTACCACCACGTTGTAAACCCTATAAATGTGGACTATTTAGGGTTCTAAACAGGAGGTTAGAGGCCAGATGTAGATCTAAAGCGTTTTAGGTCTAAATGAGATCATAATCAAAAGAATTAGGGTTTAGATTGTCAGGATCTATGAGATCTTAGATCAGAGAAAGATTCTAATCTTTGTTTAGGATTTAGAGAGGATTGAGAGGTTGTTCTCGATTCTAGTGAGATTGTGATTTGTGAGGGAGAGATTTGTAATAATTGATTCTTCATAATCTAGAGAATGTATTTTTCTTCATCATATACTGAATTGTGGATGTGTTTCTGTCATCCTCTTCTCAACCCACCTTTGATAATTTCATGATCAAATGTGCTCGCACGGCGACTCGTATCAAGTTGGTATCAGAGCATCAGATCCGGTGAAAGGGCATCCTGTGTATGGTCCTGACTCGATCGCAATACGAGAAGCTAGGCGAGGTCCTTTTCTTTGGAAAGAGTTCAGAGATTAAGAAAGAAGAAGATGACTGAAGTCAACAAAGATAGAGGGGCTCGAGAGTTTCCTCAGCTAAATTTCTAACTTGAATGAGATTTCAAGTTTCTAAAGGGGAGACCCATGATACGAGTGTATCTTATCTTCGAAAAACGATCCTCATGAGAGCTTGAGGATAGATGATTCTCATGATATCTTGAGAATAGTGGTGTGAAGCGACACGATGGAACGCAGGTGGAAGCGCAGAACGAGACGACGAGCAGCAGATTCGAAGAATCCAGCTTTCAGCCTGTGAGTCGACTCATACATGTACATAGGTCGACTCATCAGGTTAAGTCGACTCATGCCTGTCATGAGTCGACTCAAGAACTCAAACCCTGTTAGCAAAAAGTCTCTGACCAGTCAACTCATCAGTTATGAGTCGACTCATATGAGGTCATGAGTCGACTCATATGCAGTCATGAGTCGACTCATCGAGGTTTCCTAGGTAAACTTGGTTTCTGTTTGGAAGGAATCCTAGTTAGGTTTGGTTTTGGTTATTTACCAGATTGTCACCATGTTGTAAACCCTATAAATAGAGACTGTTTAGGGTTCTAAACAGGAGGTTAGAGGCCAGATGTAGATCTAAAGGGTTTTAGGTCTAAGTGAGATCCTAATCAAAAGGATTAGGGTTTAGATTGTGAGGATCTATGAGATCTTAGATCAGAGAGAGATTCTAATCATTGTATTAGGATTTAGAGAGGATTGAGAAGTTATTCTCGATTCTAGTGAGATTGTAAGGGAGAGATTTGTAATAGTTGATTCTTCATAATCTAAAGAATGTATTTTCCTTCGTCATATACTGAATTGTGCCTGTGTTTCTGTCATCCTCTTCTCAACCCACCTTTCATAATTTCGCGATCAAAAGTGCTCGCACGACGACTCATATTAAGTTGGTATCAGAGCATCAAATCCGATGAAGGGACATCCTGTGTATGGTCCTGACTCGATCACAATACAAGAAGCTAGACGAGGTCCTTTTCTTTAGGAGGAGTTCAGAGATTAAGAAAAAAAAGATGACTGAAGTCAACAAAGATGGAGGGGCTCGAGAGTTTCTTCAGCTAAAGTTCTAACTTGAATGAGACTTCAAGTTTCTAAAGGGGAGACCCATGATACGAGTGTATCTTCTCTTCGGAAAAGCGATCCTCATGGGAGCTTGAGAATAGGTGATTCTCATGATATCTTGAGAATAGTGGTATGAAGCGACACGGTGGAACGCAGGTGGAAGCGTAGAACGAGACGACGAGCAGCAGATTCGAAGAATCCAGCTTTCAACCTGTGAGTTGACTCATCAGGTTGAGTCGACTCATGCCTGTCATGAGTCGACTCAAGAACTCAAGCCCTATTAGCAAAAAGTCTCTGACCAGTCGACTCATCAGTTATGAGTCGACTCATATGAGGTCATGAGTCGACTCATATGCAGTCATGAGTCGACTCATCGAGGTTTCCTAGGTAGATTTGGTTTCTGTTTGGAAGGAATCCTAGTTAGGTTTGATTTTGGTTATTTACCAGATTGCCACCATGTTATAAACCCTATAAATAAAGACTGTTTAAGGTTCTAAACAGGAGGTTAGAGGCCAGATGTAGATCTAAAGGGTTTTAGATCTAAGTGAGATCCTAATCAAAAGAATTAGAGTTTAGATTGTGAGGATCTATGAGATCTTAGATCAGAGAGGGATTCTAATCATTGTATTAGGATTTAGAGAGGATTGAGAGGTTTTCTCGATTCTAGTGAGATTGTGAGGGAGAGATTTTTAATAGTTGATTCTTCATAATCTAGAAAAGATATTTTCCTTCGCCATATACTGAATTGTGCATGTGTTTCTGTCATCCTCTTCTCAACCCACCTTTGATAATTCTACGATCAAAAGTGCTCGCACGGCGACTCGTATCAAAAAGAGTCTAGGGAGGAGGAGAGAGGGAGGGACAGCGGAAGAGGATAGACGATAGAGAAGAAGGAAGAGAGGCGAGGGGGGAGGAGAAGAGAGGGAGGAGTAGCAGAGAAGGAGAGGCAGTGGGTGTGAAAATAGAGAAGGAAAAGGATATGCGAAGGCAGAGGAAATGGAGGAGAGAAGAGGAGAGAGAAGATGAGAGATGTTGAAAATAAGGCTGAAGGATATTTTGGGAAACATAAGGTTCGAGGATTTTTTGCTTACCCAGAAAGGACTAGGAGGAGAATGCTGAGATTCTTATTTGTAAAAAGCCAGATGCAAATTTCCCAAATTATTTTCCTGGATGCTTTATATTCATCAATAGATATACACCTATGCTTCTCAGAGCAAACAACCAGTAAAAATATCTTGTTAAATTTCTGTTGACAATTTACAGTTCACTATTCATGAAATGTAGAGATCTCCTAATTAAGTTCCAGAATTATGACTTACGAAGCTTCATCAGGAATAACTTGTACTTTAATGTGTAGGTTAACAAAAAAACTTCAGGGAAACAAACATGACAACTGATGAAATTCCCGCATTATGCAAGGAGATTTGAACTGCTAATAAGTCTCTTTCCTGACAACTCTTTCGCTTTTTTTCATCTGAGATACCTTTGATGAAATTGAATTATATAAGAAAAACATAAACAGATATATTCAAGGACCAATACTTAGATTATGGCATATAAATAAATCAATGTTCTCAGTCCTGTGACCATAAGAATGCTAAACATTGAAACCCAAATGAGCAAAATGCTTAGCATAACGATGCATCTCAGAAGAGAAACCTAAATTTGGACTATATTGTGATTACTTCTCCTTTTGTTGCCTAATATGGAAACACAGTCATGGTAATGTATACAGATTGGTTCCGTTTGAAAGTTGATATACTTCAACAAAGATATCCCCTAAGACAAGACTTCCTTAGCCAACAAATGGTCAGTGACAACTGATCTCATTCCAACCATAGTCTCTTGGAGCATTCTGAAAGAAATAATAAGATTGAACAACAAGCAGTATATTGTGCAATTTTTTATGCATGCTACAAAGTATACCAAATCCATCCGACCTTAAAGCTTTTGAATATGAGGCATTTGAGACATTACATGGTTTTCGACCTGATCATGACACCCTATCATTCTTATACAAGTGGAGCATACGAGTTTGCTGGTGAATCATGTATGGAAGTGTTCACCAATAAACATTTCAAGTCATGTTTAAAGTGTCTAAAGGGTAAGCTTTGGTACAACACTAAAGCTGATGCCTTGTAACCTAGAGGTTATGGGCTCGAGTCTCAAAATCAGCCCATGCGGGGTAAATCTTCTGGCTTCATACGTCTGCCCTTCTCCAAAGCCCACAATAATGGATCATTGTGCATCGATCGCCCTCTATGTTTGAAGTGTCTAAATAGCATATTCGTGTATCAATAATTTTGCTCAATAACCAAAAGAAACCCAAAAGGCAACCCTACTCTCCTAATAGCAAGACATACAAATATATATTCACCTCAACTTCTTGTTCATTTTATTAATAATATGAATTTGTTAGTCATATCTATTCTTAATTGCTGATTTTTAAATGAAAAGAACAATAAATAAAAGTAACATATGATATTGTACTCATCAGGTTGTTTTGTATGGTCTCACGTTGCATGATTTTCAGATAACATCATGAAGCAGTAATAATGTTGCGATGTAAGAAAAATTCTCAGGTGCTCAATGAGCACCAAGGTGACATACACCACACTAATAGAAATAAGACTTGTAGCATAAGAAATATTATTTAATACCGCAATCTTCTCTTTTTTCATGTAGTTTGCGCCATATAGCCTATCTCTATTGGTATGGTGTATGCCACCTTGGTGCTCATTGAGCACCTAAGAGTTTTTCTGTAATGAGACTATATGCTGCTTAGATATTATAAAATAATAAATGCATTTAGAAAGGTACCGGACCTCAACCAACTACGTAATTGCCATACTACATACTCCAAACAATCATTTCAAATAACAATCTAAAAAATCATTGTAATCCTTTCCTTTCCATGAGTACCTATATCATAAATCAATGTCAAGGACTACAACATTATACCTTTCCATCTATATATAAAATTAGTAACCTTTAAAGAAGACAATCATCACAACTAATCTCCAAATTTGAAATCGCCCTTTCAATGTGCTCTGTCCTTGAATTATTCCTAGAGTTACCAATTTGACTAATAATTCAACAATGCATGATAGATATATCACAATAACGAACAAGTAGCACTTTGCAAAATTGAAACTCAAACACAAACGAGCAAGATCATAAATTCATACCTCCCTCTCACGATCTCGCTCTTCATGAACTCAATCTCCCACTTCAACTCCTGAATTTTCCCCGCCTCCCCTCTCCCCTTCTCCACGTCCTTCTTCAACTTCTCCACTCTCTCCATCATCTCATCCCGATCCTTCGTTAACCTGCCAACATCCGACGTCACCGTCGCCAGCTCCGCCCTCATCGCCTCCACTCTCCTCGCCTCCTCCTCAGCCCTAACCGACCTCTCGTACACTCCCCTAACCTGAGCATCCCCTTCAACCTTTACCCTAGCAGCGGAGTCAGCGACGAGGCGGAGGTCGCGGTGGGAGGCGGCGAGGTCCTGCTTGAGGGCGATGTGGGTAGCGGCTAGGGTTTGGTTGTCGGTGAGGAGGCGGTGGAGGTCGCGTTGCTGGGCGGCGATGCGGTCTTCGAGGGCGAGGATGCGACGGGGATCGTCGATCGGCGGCGGCGGACCGCGGTGGTGGTGGAGGGTGGAGGGGGGAGGGAGGCGGTGGCGGCCGGCCATTGGAGGAGAAAAAGGGGAGATTTTTGGGGGGGTGAAGGTGACGAATTTGGGATTTTAGGGTTTTTCTTTGTTTTAAGACGTTTTAATTCGGAATTTGTTAGATTTTTGAGTTGGACAATTGGTAATAACGGGTCGGGTACAGATAGAAATCCGTCCCAGATCGCAGGATTCGCAGCCCGCCATATATCTGTCCGTACTTAATTGGCTCAAATCGCCAAATTGGCATTAGCTAGTAATTGGCGGGTAAATATTACGTGACAAAATTTTAAGCTTTATCAAGACGATGACGTGGCATATGTGATGTTTAACAAAGCTGGAATTGTCTAATTTCCCTATTTGTTAGAAAACTCTTTTGAGAGGATAAAGGGAGCTCGGGCTCCATAGCTGCAGTGACCAAGATTACTAGGATTCAGTTGAATGTAAAAATACGGATTTTTAAATGAATTTTGTCCTACATTTATAAACTACGATTTATGGCAAACTAAATAAAAAATAAAAATCCTCAATTCTCATATACATTCTAAATCGCTTGAAGCTTGAGTATGATTTTGAAGATACAACAAAGTTTCTCCCAACTTGAACGGGGATGATATCGAAAAGAGAATATTTTGAATATTAGATCTAATTCGAATTTCATTCTAATTTTAAATATAGGAGCGAGAGAAGCAAGTGACAATTATATGATACAAACTATTGCTGTCACGTTATTTAACTCATTGCTATATCATCTTTTAAATCTGTTGAAATTAGTAACCATACTAACGTCGCAGTGTATTCCGCATGCAAATTTTCGTAACCAATGACATTTTTTTACATCTGAGAAAGAATATGATGTGAAATATATTTTCCTAGCCTTTATTACTCTGGAAAAAAAAATTCTTGAGAGAATAGCGTAGGAAATATATTTTCCCAGCCTTGTCGAAGTCAAAAAAATATCAACTTGATAAAGGGGCCTTGGCCCTTGATAAAACCAGTTTGATTACTTGGCCACGCTTAATATGTACTAAAACAAAAAATAATTATCTTTTCGTAATGATATGAAATTATCAGAACGGAGGGCTCGTTCGCCCTTTAAATTTCTCCAAACCCGACCCGGCCCATTCACACTCCCGGGCCGAACCTATAAAGTGCTATCCCCTGAACCAATCAAACCGCCAAAATTTCACGTGCCCGCTCTGTCTCTTCAAATGCCCTCCGCAATCTCGCGACAAATTTCCCTTTTTCGAATCCAGCTCGAGAATCGAAGGTACTACGCTCAACTCGAAACCCTAATTTGTCGATTCGAAAATCTCCATAGATTCATTCGCTAGCTCAATCTATTTTATCTTCGACAGATTCAATGGCGCAGCGCTCCAGATCTTGGACTCGATTTTGGCCGCCAAGGACATTCGATCTCTCCTAGAGATCAGATCGGCTCTTCGAGATCTCTTGCGATCCGAGATCGCGCCTGTTTTGGGAGAAATCGCGAAGAAATCCGCTTATGAGAAGTTGCTTACTGTCGACTTCTTTGTCAAGGCATTTGCTCTTGTAGGAGACACGGAGGTGTGTTTTTCGTGGTGTTTGATGCTATGATTTGATTTTACTTTGGTCTAAATTTTGTTTTTCAATTAATCGTTTAGGCATCTTTATATGAAATTGGGGATTTAGAACTAATAAGTTTACGATGGAAAGTCAATTTGATATCTGCAATTAGTTAGGAAACTTGTTCTTCTATACTTCGAACACACTGATAGGGAGTTTTCATATTGCCATTTAGTAATAGAAGATTATCTTTTGTGTGAGAATGATCTCAAAGTCTATGAAAGCAAAATCAGACTGTACTCGTAGCCTTTTGGCTAGAAACTAATCACTACTGAGGGGGAAATGAAAACCTGGATACTATAGCTAAGGATAGGAGGAAACCGGCAACATTTCAGCTGTTCGTTAGTAATGAAAGAATAATAATATAATGAGAGGAGAAGAAGATTAGTTTCTAGCATTCAGCACATCAACCCTAATATATCTCAGAAGAGGCAATTATATGCAGTAGGTTGCACAATCATTTATCTCGCCGAGGCTTAGTCCTCCGGCTGCTCCTCCACAAATTTATTTCCTATGTCACATTGCTAGTTCTTGGAATCCATAGGGGAACTCAGAATCCATATGAAGGAACTATTGGTGTTTGAGGTGGAGAGGATGTTAGAGAAATTTCAAATCAAGTTAGCTTATAAGCATGCAAATACATCTGAAATAAAGTAAACTGAAAATCTGGCCCGATCAGGAGCAGTCGTGCAAGCACTGCCCTAGAAAATTAAGGACCCGCATATCGTCCTGACGCAGATGATCCCTTCTCCTCTAGCGGTAGAAACCCCCGGAATTGGCCGACCTCTGTACTCGGGCGAGAGTATAGAGCTTCTGCTCAGATGAAGACGGTTGTCAAAAAAATAAAGCCGAGATTTTAGAGAGAAAGAAGACAGAGAGCTTTGGTTTTTTAGAAGAGAGAAGAGTTTTCGTTGCTGTGATTTTAGGTGCTGGTTAGGGCTCTATTTATAGGTTGAGAAACTAGAGTCGTTCCTGGATCGAAGCAATAAATTCGGAAACGTCAGCCAAATCCGCGCGACCGTTACACATTCCAAAATCACGCAGCCATTACGCACGTTTTCTATGTGAAAAACGTGCAAAATAAAGTTTGAAAAAACAAAAAGACGCGTTCGCGCATGTTATGCAAAGCCCAAACAATAGAAAGTCCAAAACACCCCCTTCTTAGGGACCCTCAAAGCCCATAGAGAGGACAAGCAATTTAACCCTCAAGTATTCATCAATTTAGTCCATGTGGGACATTTCATTGAAGGAAAAATTGCATTTTCTCCTCTACAAGGCCAACGAAGGAGTGTAGAGTGAATTAGATAACACGCTCGTTGCCCCTTTTCTATAGATTGCAGTCCTATCCATTGAGCCTCCTGGATTGGATTGGGCCAGAGGCCTTAAGTAGGCATATTTTCTTAAGAAAGAATCCTCTGATTATTTATTTTTTTAGTTTTAGTAGTTTATTTTTAATTTTTTAAGAAAACAATGTTGATTTTCGCTCTATGGTAAGCAAAATATACTTCGCTCCATTGTCATCCTAATCGTTTGATTAAAATTCATCATTTAGTTGCTCTGCGTTTTTTCTATGCCAAATATCTTTCACTCTATTGGAAGCCTCCTATCCGACTAAATCGATGTATTTATGTATGTCGTTGTAGAGTTGCTTAGCTTTGAAATATGAGGCCTTAGTTCTGCGGGAGACAAAATGTGCTGTTGATCATGACCTGCATGTGTCATATCAGGAATGGTATGCTTTCGGCAAGGACTCACTCGATAATGGATTCTATACAATTGCTGTCAAGGTAAACCTTTCACGCTAGTTATGTCTCTATGTTGTAGTAAATAAAGTCAAATCTCATGGTTCCATTTTTATCCTCTTGCACCTTGATGCTTAAATAAACATGCACTTTCTGATTTTTATATTAAAGTTTAAGCTGGATAGGAGTAGTTTTATCATTTTATTTCATGAAATGGCTGCTGCATTCTCACTGTTTTCTCTGTTGAGGTTTTTCAGCCTCATCTTTGTGAGCCAATTCTCAATTTCAGTTTCTTGAACTAATTCAAAATTTAATTGAAATATTGGTTTCCACTCTTTCTTTAATGTTATTTCCACTTATATTATTGATATTATTATGTACTGCCATCCCCCTCCCCCCCCCCCCCCCCCCCCCCCCCCCCCACCCCAACCTCTCTTTTTTGTTTTTCCTTTTTTGGCGAGGGATGGAGTGAACAGTTGGTTTTTTATTCTATTTTTGGGCCTCGGGGTGGTGGTCAGGGTGGGGGCAGGGACAGGTGGTTATTCTTCCGGCTGTTTTTGAAAGATAAAAAAGGAAGATTATATTAAATTTTAAGCCTCTGATGTTTAGTTTTATTTTACCCAAAAAGATTTTTTTTTTCTTCTGTAGGGATTTGAAAGGGCACTCTTGTGCATCCAATCACATGGCAATATAGATCCTGACTTGGATACTTTCTCGATTGAGGCACACATGATTGATGAAATCAAAAAGCTCAGGGACATGGCCGCAACATTAGTTGCATCACATTCTGGTATTCACTTTCGACGGTTGAAACTTAAGTATATTAATTCTATAGGTTAAGTTCACTCTTTATTAAAATATTTCTGAGCTGAATATGGTGCTTTCAGTTTTGAGGTAAGACCATAAAGAAGAAAAGGGCTTGTCATATTATCGCTATGTAGACCCTTATATAGCTTAAATGCCTGCAGCGAAGCTTATCTGCTTATTTCTCATTGGGGATTAGGATTGAAGTGGCATGGCAAGACATAGGTTTAGTGCATTGCTAGAGGAAACAAACATTCTGTACTCTGTGTGCTAGAGCATGAAAAGAGCTTAAATGTCGTCAAACTAACTAAAATATAAGGAGGAAAGATAAAGGAGCATAGTTGACATTAAAGAGTCATAAATGTTTCTTGAAGAGAGCCAATTTACAAGACAAGAACCTTGTGACACCAAAATCGGGTGTGTAAAACTTAGCTTCAAAGCATGAAACTCAAATAAAAAGAGGAAATGCTGCTGGTACCTAACTGAAGGCAAAGGCCTTCAGGAAACAAAGAGAAATCAGAAAGTGTGAAGCCATGTAATATGTAAAACTGTGTTTTTCCCCCCTCTCCATGCGCCTTCACTCTGTAATTGACCCCTTATTATGGAGAATGGCAGAGGACGCTAGTGACACTTTTATTTACACTGAGCAAATCTGCTTGCCTCTTTGATATATTAGAATTTACATACCTTGAAATACATTACAGTCGTGATCATTATTATCGAGACGCGCGCCCCGGGCGTGGGGCGCTGCGGGCTGGGACAATTGCGCCCCGCACCAGAGGCAGGACGCTGCACACACACGAGGCGCACGCGTCACGTGTGCCTCGTGTGCGCCTCGTGTGCGCCTCACGCACGCCTCTTGTGCGCTTGACACCTGCATCATGTAATAGACTATTTCTTCTGTTTTTTTAAAAGTAATTTACATATTACATATTTACATCAAGTAATAGGCTCTTTCTTGCTACTTGCTAATCCATACTCCATCTTTTCATGTTTAACCTATAAAAAGAAAACAGTAATTAGTAATTTAGTATACTTGTTTGCTAATTATAACTTCTCTAGTTAGCATGCTAACTAGAAAATTATGAACATGTAAATATGTAATTGTTATCCATCTTTTCATACTAACTAACAAATAGCAATTAAGAATGCTAACTAGAAAATTATGAATAATCATGTTTGTTAATCACTTAATTGTTACTTAAAAATACATATATCATATTTTAAATGAAAATACATATTTCTAATTTGTTAGTTGCTTGTTTTGTTTCATAGACTTTTGCTTATGTTGGAGATTATCTTGCATTGTGATTTGTGGAAACTTATGAACTTTTCTATGTTATGCATGCCAATTAAGACTCTTTCGTGATTTAGTAGGTGAAATTATATTTCGTAGTCTTTTTATGTGACAATTTATAAACATGTTGCTTATATGCTTCTTTGTCTTATGTTAAAAAATATTAGTTTGAGTTGTGCGCCTCAATTCAATGAAGCGTGCGCATCGTTGTGCGCCTTGCGCATGGTACGCGTAAGGCGCCTTTGCGCCTCGCGCCTCGCATTACGCCTTGCGCCTCGATAACACTGGTCATGATTCTCTTTTCTGTCTTTCCTACTCCTGACTGCCTATGTTCTATTTAGTTTCAGTTTAGCAGTGGCTTTCTTATTTATTAGAAAAAGTTTGAGGTCATATTGTATCTTTATCTGATATGAAGTAGGATTCTGGTTATAGACAACCGTTGCAAATCTATAATGTGGATCTATAATCAACATTTATTTTGATCTTAAATTTGTTATGGTTATCTGATCCTTAGACCTTACACTTTTTCTGCAAGGCTGAATTGTTGAAACTGATATTTATGTAATTGTCCTTTGGCTTAGGAAATGTCCAATAACTAAGTCCTGGATAAATTATTATAGAACTTTCTGCCTTCGAGAAAATGCGTTACCGGTCATCCAACTTGGAGTGTGTAATGGGCTTTTGTATGAGGATGTAATTTTAGAAACTGAGTGACATACAAATCAAACCTATCTTTTCCGTTTCATATTCATTTATCGGTTAATATAAGACTCAGAGGCATTCCTTGTGGCGAACATTCTAGAAAAATTGGCATCACTTGTTAGAATTTTGATCCAGACTACGTGTTTGGTAACACTACATCTGTTACCATTGCAGTAGGAACCAGGAGTATCAAGTTTAATTTACCCTTGGGCTTCTTTCATTGGCAAAAAGTTTCTGACAATTTTCAATGTTATTTTTAAAAACTTACTTTGATAATTAGCTTCTAAGCACCTCTTGCGCTTGGATATTAACCAGTCTATACAGAAGCGGCCAACTACATGAAGAGAAAAGCTATTCACGATGAAGGAAAGTGGGCCTCACGCCCAGACAAGATACAAGAAGTTGCAAGCGTAACGTTCAGGAATGGGATTAAGAGAAGAAACATGATGAAACTACAACAGAGTCAGCGCTCGCTTCAGAACACCATGTCTTAAGCATTTGCCAATCCAAGTAGATGACATTTGTTTTCAAAGGTAACAGATATCTTTAATCATCTTATGCACAACTCTGTTTGCTTGCACAATAATGGATGCTTAGTTCCTTAGCATACATGGAAATTTTAAGCTTCTGGTTTCTCTTCCGTTAATCCTTAAATCCTCAGTTTTTTTAAGCCTTTGAGGATAACGCTAATAGTACCTATTATCTTTGTGCTACTTTACTATTAGAATGAGAAAGTGAATTTACTTCCTCCATCGTCCACCTCAAGATAAAGAGGAACTTCGCATCATTCATCATTCATTTGAGTCAGAAATAATAACAAGAAAAGTAATATTGTTTAAGACTGCTCTTACTCTTAATCAAGATGCAGATTATACTCACCCAGGGTTTAGTATAATCTGCATGTTTTTTTTCTGCAAAAGGTGCTAGTTCCTGACCTCTCCCAGTTAGCAATTGAGTGATTAAAACAATATAATATTTAGTATTCTTTCTGGATTTTCTAAACTTATTAAATTTGGTGGGCTTAGGCATGATAGGAACATGTAAATAGGTTAACGTTTTTACCTTTGTTTCTTTTTACCCCATAAGATGAAGGCTGTAGCACCCTAGCACTTGAGAGTTTTTAAATGATCAACTTTCCATTCCTACAGCTAGCAGTTTTGTTGCCATTAATGATATTTTACCAGCCTCGTCTAATTCTTACTAGTTTAATAGCCTGTGTATGAACCATCAAATTGAGTACAAGAGCTCAATTTCTTATATTATCACCTCAGTGATTTTTCTCTGAGTTAACACAATGGGTCTCTTTCCCTACTCTTCATTAAAAATATTTAATGATAATTAGGAAATAAAGATGCTAAAGGTCACTCCGTCCTTGTCAAAAGACACAAATATACAACTCGCAAGAAATATAAACTAGATATGCTGTAGGAGGTGACAACATTGGCCATATCACAGACTATACTGTTGGTATTAAATGTCCACGGTCAGAGTCCTTCTAGTCATCTGATCTGCTCGAAGTGAAGGTGTCTGAGTCGATAACTAGCTCCAGTGAGAAGAATTGATATCATCCTAGCCCATGTAGCTGGTCGCCATATATTTCTCCAAACATGTTCCTGAAATTTCTTTGTTGATCAATGTTCCTGAAATTTCTTATTATCTCTCCTTTTGAATGTTCCGACACGTAATTGATATCCCAAAGTTTTGTATTCCTGTTCAGAAGTCTCACCTCTCTTCACGTCAAGAAAAGCTATTCGAAAATCTAGAATGACGGTGAATGCTAAGGATATTCCTAAGCTGTGGAGCAAAGCTATTTGAAAATCTAGGATGACCGTGAATGCTAATGATATTCCTAAGCTGTTCCCCATCCCTTCGATTAACTGGGCAGAGGAGAGGATGATCTATCATCTGCTAGATCTAGAGTGTATGCAGTCTTCTTGTACTTTCATTTTCGATTGATTAAGTTGAATGTCGGTATTATTTGCAAGACATAGGAAACAGAAGGGAAATACACCACAAGCGATTCCCTTTTTGATCGGTATTCATGCAACCGTTCTTGTGCAAGTAGGTGGAAGATACTCTTTTTCGTCATCACATCATATTTCGACGTTAGAGAATTCTTAGTCTCGCGCTGTTTGTAAGCCTAAATTTAGTACTAATCATGTCGACGACAGTAAAGGACAATTGGGTTTAGTGAATATTAAATTCGATTGTGAATAGTATAATATCCTATGCTGGGAGGGCACGTATACATGACTTCAAAAATTGCAATTGTCCTTTGTCACTGGTAAAATAGGATGGGTATAGTTATATAGACGCTTGTTTTGGCTCTAAATATTGCTACAAAACTAACTTAGGTTGTAACCATGTATAATTTAATTTTCTGACTACATTCATAAAAATGCTCTTGTATCCATGAGGATCTTTTTCTTGCTCCCCCCCACGCTACGTAAAACCGGTGCCGACGCGTCCACACGCTGCTGCTGTGTAACCTACCCGCGTTGCCAGGGGTTTGGGGCTGTCCTTTTTCTACCGCCCGCATCACAT
The DNA here is from genome assembly GCA_022839385.1 of Asparagus kiusianus. NCBI lineage: Eukaryota > Viridiplantae > Streptophyta > Magnoliopsida > Asparagales > Asparagaceae > Asparagus > Asparagus kiusianus. The sequence continues at coordinate 17,525 of BQKN01059483.1, forward strand.
CAAATGCTAATGTCAAAGCTCCACTCCCCTAAAATCCCCACCGCTCCTATTAGTGTGCACCTGTTTTAAGCTTAAAAGTCCATTCTTCTTCCTTTTTCTAAGATGATATATTGAATATTGTCCATGCCCGCGTATTTTTTTTGGTCAACTCGTTTTAATTAGGAGAGGATTTTTTAAGCTTTAAGTTATCTTTCTTTGAGGTGATTGGAATGTACTGAGGTTTGGAAGTCTAGTAGTTTTTAGGGTTAATTTCAGAATACGCACCCTGAATTTTTTGGGGTGTTGCACTCTCCACCTGAATTTTTTTTTTCGATAAACCTCCTGAACTTTAGGAGCTATTGCACCTAACTACCTGAACTTTTTTTTTTAAATTCCACCAGATGCCATTTTATAAATTTTCATTTAATCCTCCCAAATTAGCACCATTAGAGTGTGTTATGATGTGACAAAAGCATGTGACACAAGGGGAGAAAAAGAGAGAAAAAGGAAACAACTCCTCAAATCCAAAAATTTACCATTTTGACCTTTCTAATAATGGATGTTTTTGGAGGACTGAGAAGGGTTAAGCTTTCGCTTTGTTTCTCATGTGTTTGCCACATGACATGACACATTGTAGTTGATAGTGCTAGTTGGGGGGATTAAATGAAAAACTTTAGGTGAGGTTTAGGGGTCACAAAAAACTCTAGGGGTCACGTGCAATAACCCTAAAGTTCAGGGGTTCCCCCCCTTAAAGTAATCCTAAAGGTAAAAATGCCAACATCAAATTAAGCTCATATGAGGGCCATAACGAAAACAAAAACATATAGAACAAATGTGCATAAGCCTGATTTCAAAGATATTACTTCTCAAAACATAAGATTACAGATTCTTAAAGATGAATAGACGTTTGGAGTAAAAGGCAACAGGACCTCAACTCTAAAAAACAAGCCAATCTTGGGAAATAGTAGTAAGAGAGCATGGCAACTAGGGGAGAAGAATTGTTTTTTTTTCCTCTTGGAAGGGAGGGAAGAAGAAGAATAAGGTTACTCAAGTCATGTGACAACATTGAATGTTAAAGAAGGTTCCCATATGATTGTAGGAACTAGAGAGGTCTTCATCTCCCTCGAAATTGCCTTCATTTTTGTTTAATAATAATCTCTGTGGCCTTAGTTTGATTCCGGATTAATTTAATCGTTGTTACTACTAGGCTTAGCTTGCATGATTGCATATTTTTCCTTACCACATTTAATGAGGGGAAGCGTGTTATTCGGGTAAAGATCCTTTGATACTATGCTTGCTTATTTTTTTAAGTGTAGAGATCTATATTGGTGATCATCCTTGTTTTTATAATATGATTTCTCTTCAGGGGAAAAAAATTCCAACAAAATTATACATCACATTAATTATGTTCAAGTTTCTCCTTTTCATCAAATATATACATAATTTTACATGTTATCTTGGATGTAATGGCCTATGATTTCACTTTATGTAGACTTCATATTTCCTTTGTGTTGGGGGAATTTCACTACCCCCACCTACTGCAATATGCGCAACTCCGAAGCTAACCCACAATCAACAAGATATAAAACGATCACAATCAAGAAAAAAACATTTGGATTTACGTGGTTCGCTCGACCAATTTCAACCTACGTTCACGGGGTAACAATATGAGAAATTTACTATGTATTAGGGAGAACTACAAGAGGAACCACTCAACTCTCGTCTCTCAACCTCACATACATAATCAACTCTCATATTCTTTCAAAAGCTCACTCATTGTAATTTTTTAAACGGATAAAGATCACAAAACCCTCGCCTCTCGCACAATATTCTTGAATCGGTTTATGCCCTTTGCTAACTCTACATTATAAGAATATTGACTCTCTCTTATCTGCTTGGTTTTTCCTCCAGTAATAGAAGAATATATATATATAGGGAAAATAAAACCTTATCTTTAAACCTAACTTCCTAATTAGAATATGATTCAAACTTCTAATTATGATGGAATTCAAACTCCTAATCATGATAGATTTCTAATCCTATCTAATTCTCATGAAGTTCTACAAAGAATCAAAAACACAATCCTAACAATTTGTCCCTTCTTCTTCCCTATTTTTTATTTCTTTTTCAATAATTAAGGTGCTTGCTTATATAGTTTAGAGCTAAAGGGTTGTGGGCCACGCATGTTTGTCGGCCCCTTCTGTTTGAGGGGCTCCACTCTCGAGCTTCCAAGAATCCACTCACGTCTAAGACTAATCTAATAATTAATTAATTATTACCCTTATCTACTGTTGAATAATTCGGAGATTAGGGAAGAGGGGAGAGCGACCACGTGAACGCCTTTCAAACAAACATTCACGTTGAGCCCCTCTCGCTAGCTCAGGAATTCCAAGGCCTTAATTAATTAACACTAGCTTTAGATTAATTAATCTCTATTCATATCTCTCTATACGTGAGAAAATTATAAAGTTTTTCTTTCTCTAGAGAGAAAGAGTCAACAGGAAACGTGGGAACCAAACAATACCTCATACTTCTTATTTTCTTGAAATGCCCTTTTAATTGGCAGTCAACTCCCTCCTCTTTCTCTCCTTTTATTTATAGCTTCATGACCTTGGTTTATGTTCAAATATAAAATTATAAACCCACAATGTTGACTGCGATGTTGGAGTTTTCGTGTAGTGAAAATATCAGATGATATTGTGAAAACGGCGAAAGAATTGAGGAAAAGAATTGAAAAAAACGTGAAAAATAAGTAAGACAGACTCCACCACACCTAGGTGGCAGGGTGTGGCAGAATCTACCATGTTTGTTATGGGTGTGATGTCTGTCATACTTTGGTGTGATGTCTGTCACACCCAGGTGACAGGATGCGGCAGAATCTGTCCTATTTATCATGGGTGTGGTGTCTGCCACACCCTGGTGTGACAGAATCTGTCATGTTTGGCATGGGTGTGGTGTGTGCCACACACAGACTCGTTTTTAGAATCCTAATTTGTTTGGGATTGTGTTTTGTTATAAATAGAGTCACGTTTTTTAGGGTTTTCTATCGATTGATTGGGTAGTTTGAAGGTGATTTTGAGCACAGAAAGTGAGATCTTTCTGAGCAATTTGTTTGAGAGTTTAGTTTGAGAGATTTGAGAGATTTGTTTGAGAGGTTAGTTGAGTGATCTTGTAATCTCTACTTTGTACTCTCTTTCTCTATAGTGGAAACTCATCCCTTTTTGCCTGGTGGACGTAGGTAATTTGTCGAACCACGTTAAACTTTTGCGTTTGAGTTGGTGCCATTATTTTGGATTGTTTTAGCTTTCTCTCTCGGTGTTTGTGTTTGTTCCGCTGCGCACAACAGATATAAGAACAACCTGGTTAGGTTCAAATGCCATTGGATATGTATTTAAAGTGGGTTTTTTAAAATATATTATTATAGTGCAACATGAACTGCACTTCTCCTTTGAATCTATGTTAAGGGTACAAGTCAAAACATTTAATCCTCATCGTAACTTTGGATATTTGGTACAGTAAAAGGGACTCGTAAGTGTTTAGCTCAAACCGCCACATTATCTTTTAGTCATATGTTAATGCAAATTGAAGATACTTGATTTGAGTAACAAAATGAAGATATTTCAATACTATAATGAAATATGATTTGCTTGCGTAAATGCTAAGAACAATCTCGTATCTAGTCTATTTGACCATGTTACTTTGCTCACAATCTCTTAACCAAACATGTGCCACGCACATGACACCGTACTATCATCTCAGTTTCCTCGCCTGGTTCATTGTATCTAAAGTAAATAAAAGGATGTAATTGCTGAGACCCAACGGTGAGTATTTTTTGTCAACCATTTCTCGCTATGTGTCGTTTAAGGATAATTTAAACTTTAAGAATAATTTGTTGTATAAGAAGGGATTTACTTAACTAATACTTATTAGTACTGCAAGAATAATTTGACAGTTGTAGCATAATTGTCCTCAGATACAACCTTCCTCCAACTAAGACTAGTACACGCCTGTTATCCAAATCATATGATTAAGCTCTCTTCTTAATTTGGAGTATATACACGTACGAAAATACAGACGTGGGCCGGTTACACAATATAGGATCCGTACAAAAAAATATTATTGATCATCTACATACTATATACTATATTGGCTAAATATACCTTAACTTTGGACGATTGTCAGAAAACACCCCTTAACTTTCAAAATATCAGAAAACCTCCCTTTAAGTATAGGGATTATCACAAAACCCCCTTTAACTTTTAGATTTTATGAGAAATCCCCTTTAACTTTGAGATTCTGGTAAAATTCCAAGTTAAAGGGGGTTTTTTTATAACCCCTAAACTTAAGGGGGGTTTTCTGATAATCATCCAAAGTTGGTGGGGTTGTGGGGGAGTTTTGAAAGTTAAGGGGTGTTTATTGAACATCGTATATTTATCACAAACACATTACATATGATACATTATTAATGAAACTTTGACTTGGTAGTTGTCCTGGAGCTAAGAATCTTGATTATGAAAATTTCTGTTCCTGTGACTAAAAAGCTTAGGGATCGACCATGAAAAAAAAAACTATAGTATTCATTATCTTTTGACTACTAGGCCACCATGGTTATTAGGGTTCCTCCTTGAAAAGCCAAGGATCACTTATTGCTTTAATCTTATTTAATTTGGTTATTAATATACGTACCTACCCAATCAAGCTCTTCTTTATAAATAGGCTTGCTCCTCAACGTCTGCCTTCAGCCCTAATTTGAAGTCTTGATTAATTATAGCCTCCTCATATATATACTACATATTGATCATTGAAAAAAAAATTAATGGGTGGAAATTCTCCTTGTGCTTCATGCAAGCTGTTGAGGCGAAGATGCGCCAAGGATTGCATCTTTTCTCCCTTCTTCCCTTCCGATGATCCTCAAAAGTTTGCCATCGTTCACAAGGTTTTCGGAGCTAGCAACGTTAGCAAGATGTTGCAGGTAAATTCTTAATGTTCATCGAATAGGTTTATCGTCGTCACTATGATTAAACTCGATCTAATCCTAGGGAATTGACAATACGTTCTTGTTTGTTTGTTATCGGGTCTCCAAGAGAATTGAGAATCGATTAACCGAAATGATTTATCTATTAGATATATACTTGTAATGTGGACAAATAACATATATCACTAATTGATGTGAACCCCATACAAGGTATTCATCTAAAATGTTTATATGCATTAAGAGATATTATTTCACTCAGTTGTATTGCTTTGCTGTGCCTGCAGGAGGTCCCATTTCATCAGAGAGCAGACGCAGTGAGCAGCCTCGTGTACGAAGCCAACGCTCGGATGCGGGACCCGGTCTACGGCTGTGTGGGGGCCATCACCTTCCTCCAGAACCAAGTCTCTCAGCTGCAGATGCAGCTAGCCATTGCTCAGGCTGAGGTCCTGTGCATTCAGATGCAGCAGGATCAGCACACGGCGAACGATCCCGATGATCAGTTGGGCTTTGAAGAAGAAGAGAAGTGCTTCCTCTTGCACGATGATGGCTTCAGTGTAGCTCAGGTTCAGGAGACCCTCAAGAGAGAATCACTTTGGACGTAGATTTTTTTTTATTTTATCTTTTGGTGAAGAATTAATTAGTAGTTTATATAAATATATGGGCTACGTATACGACTATAGAAGGGTTAATTAGTCGCTTATTAACTTCGAATTTATTTACCTGCAAGACGTTGAGGATCTCTCTCCATAATATATGGACTTCGTATATATATATATATATTAGAAGAATGTGATCGAGGGGTACAAATAACTGAAAAGTAACTTCCTTTCGAAATCAGAGGGTCAAGTGCTAATAAATTTTTTTTTTAGAACTAGCAAGTGAATAAATCTTCTACGATACAGAAGTTGTTTCTGTAATTAAAGACTAAATATTTTGATAAACTCGGTAGAATGTTAAATGGAGGGTTTGAAGGGAGTTCAAGTTTGTTTTCCTCTTCATCTCTGCAAATTTTTTAGCATGAAATCAAATATGAAAACGATAGCACTTTAGCGGCTGACCACGTGTTCTGTCTTGGGAATTTTGCCTATTTTGTCATGTAGTAGCGTCTTGTAAGTATTAGTAGTTTCTCCGTGTTCATGTACCAAGTTTAATAATGTGAGAGGCTGGAGACACCTGGCAATTTAGTTAAAAAGTGCTTTGTGATGCAATATGCAAGTTGATGTGAGGACTTTTTGCCACATGTACGTTTTAGATTTTTCTTGGGTGCTTCAACGATGACATGATAAGAGTGCTTGAATCATCGCATGATGACTAACTCATTATACAATATGATGAGACACTTCACATATCCTTTTTATTGGTCTCATATTTTGAGTCATTGAGTAATTTTTTCTTGATAAAATAATAATATACACTAAAAGAGAAAAGTATAATTAGAGTGGAAAAAGAACCAAGTGATGGAATACGCTAGTTATTTTCGTGCGGAGAATTTTCTCCCTTTGGGGAGCAAGATATAAGACTTAAAACAGTAGGCCATTTTGATGAAAAATGAAGGTAAAGAAAAATGTAAATATTATGTCCTATAACTTGGATGACAACATATGTTATTTCTGATTTGTAGATAAGTAGATATCAGCCTTAAAGCTATACATAGATATAAGCATTATTGCACGTGCAAATGCACGTGTAACAGAAATTAAAACTTAAATTTTTTTACTTTTTAGATAAAATGGGTCAGTTCTATAAGGTATCATCGATTTTTAAGAGCGATTTTATGGTGTTTTTTCTTTAAATAAGCTATATTTTATTTATCTTATTCACAATTGATTATGATAAATATTTTAATTTGAGCGATGATGTAATTTTCTTAGATAATGTTCTTTAGATGATGCTATTTTTCATATTTCATTCAAGTTATTATTTTAATTGTTTTTAGCCTAATTGTCTAGATATTAATACACTTTTTGATAATATTTACATTGGAACATATTGAAATTATAATTGTTATTTTTTTGGATTTATTTACTTCCTTTTTTTAGAAAAGAACTTCGTCATTTCATATTTTAATCTATAATATGTAATGGGCAAAAATACCAAATTGGTATATTTTGTTTACCCTTAATTAGTGACAATTTGGTGTGTGTGTGTGTGTGTATATATATATATATATATATATATAT
>BQKN01059483.1:25253-43193 GCA_022839385.1 Asparagus kiusianus
GTTTACCTTTAGTGACAATTTGGTATATTTTTTTCAGCGACATATTGATATATTATTTTTTCTCCGGCGACAAATGGACCTCAAATTTGGCCAGACCCAAATTTCTGGCGAAATTTCTCACGTGACGCCTCACGTGGTGCGAACATGGCTTCCAGCATCCTCCAATCCCAAACCCTAACCCCTCAATCTCCTTCATCCTCCTCCTCCACCTCTCCCTCTCCTCCTTCCTCCGCTCCTCTTGCCTCTCCGACGCCTCCCAGACATTCAACCTCTTCAAATCCTCCCTCGACTCTCAATGTGGTGAGCTTTAATACCTTGATTTCAAGGGTTTTTAGGGAGAATGAGATAGTTTTGGATGAGATTAGTTGTAATTGTTTGTCACTAAAAGCCACGTTCGCATCATGTGAGGTGTCACATGAAAAATTTCGCCAGAAATTTGAATCCGGCCAAATTTGAGGCTCGTTTGTCACCGAAGAATAAATAATATACCAATATGTCGCCGAAAAAAATATACCAAATTGTCACTAAAGGTAAACAAAATATACCAATTTGGTAGTTTTGCCATACTTAATGTAATGAGTATGTTATTAATGAACTTTAATAATAAACTCATGACCACATTCTATAAAGTTCTAGAAAAGATAATGATGGAAAAAAAGAAGAAAAAAGTACCTCCATAAAATTATAATTCTACCCTTTCAAATACATGTTTTGCCTATCCCCACTATTTCCATTATGTCGTAGTATACAGATATTGGCCTAGATAACCATTTCATTATGGGATTTGGGATTAGCGTCAGTAGAGGATTAACGTGTCAATGGAATAGGGACCAAGCTAATTATAAAAAAATAAATAGATTATGTAGAAGGCTAAGATTAAAGTTAACATCACACAAGTCAAAACTCTAATCAGTCCAGGATCGAATTAGCTTTCCTGGATTTGAAGAGTAAAAGCCAAGAGGAGGAAGTGAGAAAAGAAAGAAAAGCTTTTGTACTTTAATTTGAGGGCTCGAGGCTAATGCACCAAGCGATGTCTCTTTCGTTCAAAAAATTTCACTCCATTTTATTATTGCCTTGTTTTCGTTGAATTAAGAGAAGAGTTCAAAAGATTTTTCTTCCTCCAAAGTTTAACTACTCCATCTTGATAGTTAATAAATAAAAAGTTTTGTTGCTAAGATTTTCGAATTAAAATTGTTAGTTGTTTTGGTCAAACAATCCACCTCAGCTTTAAAAAAAAAAATTTGGCTTCTGTACATATAGAGCTTAAAAAAGGAATTTTTCGTCTGGAATGCGTCGTTTTGTACCAGTGATATAGCTTGAATATATTATTTCTAGTATATACATTTTTGTTAATTCAATTGCCTTCGACATCTCACAAGCATCTTCATATTCCTAAAGTATACCTTAAGATTTTGACATATTATTCAAAATATTAGAAAACAGGTAGTTTTATTGTAGCGTGATTTGTATTATTAGCTAGTAAAGCCACTCTTCCCTAGCTACTATCATTTCTTATAAAGATAAATTTGGATTCAGGTTCTCTTGCATGTGACACCATTTGAAATCCACTTGGAATGTATGAGCCATAAGTTGTACAATTGTGAACATCAGAACAAATTTGACAAAATAAATTATATTATTCATTTTATATTACTCATATTTTTATACGTTTGTGAAGCACATAGCTGAGATATGGGTACATATTGCGGATATTGCGGATAGTGGATTCTTCTAACTCATTAATTTAATTTTTTGGATGTTGTTTGACGTTGAATTGATCTAAATTATTTTTTAAAATACAATCTATATGAGTATATAGTATGTACAAGTCATTTTTTATTATATTGGATAATTTTCTAATGCTAGCGAGTAATTGTTTTGGAAATTCTTGATAAATCAATTAGTATAGTTGGGAAGATGCAGAAGGGTTATAATATTTGGTTTTAGGATTGATCACATAATTTGCGTTTTCTTTTCTAAATTTGCACATTTTAACTTAGAGAATTCTAAGAAAAAAGCTTTTGAATTATAATAAAACTCGGTTGCTGGATGTAAATGACAGGTAGAAGTGATTTTTTATAATATTAGATAAAACCTATCATTTTTCTTTGATGAATTCAAGAATTTATTTTTTATTAATAATAAGAATCTTTTCAATATCGGTCTTTTACATCATTAATATTTTGAAATTAGTCTGTCAAATCATTGAAATCACTCTTAAGTCATTAATATTATAAGGATGACAATCATAAACTTTTCCACTAATATGTAATAGTAAATAAATAAAGCTAAAATACCAATTAAGGTATCTGACCATGTGCAATCCACGTGCATTCCAGCTAGTGCTTTTAAAATGCGTGAATCAAACAAATAATCATAAGCATCGAAATTATTTTTCAAATCTGGACTTTCTTGTGTCAAGAGGAAATTAACCATGTTGAGTTTTCTGCAGCTAGCATGCAAAAGAAGTTGCAACTAAGATTAATACCGAGGGCTTCCACCCATACAACTGAAGTTAGGCCATTTGAGTAGGAATAAAGTTGTACGAAAATGTCGTGCACATTGATATGCTAAAATTTAAGATTATGCTTACAATTAAAGGCTCAAAATTATTGCAAGATTTTTTCCTAGAAGGAAAAATATAGATGTTTTATTGCAATAGCCTATATCAAAATCAGATAGATGTATCACTCCCTGGTACACAAAATTTTCCAGGAGAGGCAAGTTTAAATTTTTTAAAAAATAAGCAATCCTTCCAAAGGAATATATATATATATATATATATATATATTAAGCGCAAAATACTCCAAAGAAGAACAAAGTGCCTTTCTAGCTCATATATACTCGAACAATAACGTCATGATATTTAATTAAAATGGAGTTTTTGCCCTATTAGACCCTAAATCTTCTTAAGTTTATGTCAGACCCCCACAAGCATCCTCATTTTATAATTTGAACCCAAATCTATTAAGTCGCTTTAAATAACACTGTTTTAGAATTGTAGGTTTCTTATATTAGACCCTTAATTCTTTCTAGAATTTATATTAGACCATTGAATCCTTACATTTTCTAATTAACACTCCAAATATGTTCATTTCAAGAGTTTATTCATACTGCGGAAGCAATTACAGGCCGTATCCAAGTAGAAATTTTTGTTAAAACAACTTACTAATTTGTGAGTGTAAATTAGAACTATGAAGATTTATAGGTCTTTAAAATTTAAAAAGTAAATTGGGGTCCAACACAAAAAGGCCATAAGAATAATAAAAACCGATAGTAGATTTTTCTGATAAAATTATGAACATTCTCGACAGTTTTTTTTTTTTAATTTTAACATTTGCTTAAGAAACTGGACATGCAATTTGGCATGATTAATTTTTCAGATCTGGGGGCCTATTTCATATTTATATTCAGATCTGGATCATTATACAGTAAAACCGAACCCGATAGTCTACCGTTCTATTGATGTACGGATGTTTGAGACTTTTGGATGAGGTGGCTATTGGGAAAGTATGGGCCTTAGGCCCGTATGGCAGTTTGAGACTTCTTATAGGCCTCCATGAGCAGTAGAAGTTGGGTCGTGATGGCATTGGATGTGGTCAAGACTCAATTGTTTTATAAAATAAGATTCTATCATACCAACGATTCTTGAATGGTGATTCTGTCAACAAATAACTTATTTAGGATGTTAATCTTGGAGCAAGAAGATAGTTAAGTTATTCAATGAAGGCTTAGAGGGTGTTTGGGAAAGCTTAATTTTTTTAAAGCTTATAAGTTATGCTAGCTTTTAATGATTTTTGGCTTTTATGATAAAAATATTATAAAAAATGTTCGGACAGTGCAGTAACTTGTTTGGTCAAACATCGCTTATTTAGGTGAGCTTATAAGTTAGTTTTTCAAAAGTTGTGGTATGCCAGCATTTTGAAGCGTGACTTATAAGCCAACTTATTTTATATTTTACCAAACAAATATGAATGAAAAAGCTAGCTTAAAAGCTAGTTTGACCAAAAAAATAAACCGCCCCAAACACCCTCTTAAAACTAGAATTAATCGTGGATCATGACACATTGGGAATATTTGGTAAGCCGTTGATATTGAAGATCCTGTAGTAAATAGTTTGTTAATTTATAGTTGACTTTAACACCCCACATCAAAATCACTTAAAATTAAGTGTATAGCCCTTAAGTTGTATAATTGTGGACATCACAACAACTTTATAACTTTTTTTTATTAATTTGCTAGCTATGCTAATATTAATATATTCTCTTTTCTTATCAGACTTCCGAATGAAATTCTTCTATCTGATTTTGTTGCGATTTCACATGACTAATGCGAAAGCAAGGAGCAAATTAATTCTTCCACGAGTCAGGACCCCCATTGTCATCTTCATTCCTAATGTGAAGGTTTTAACATGCAAAATGATTTATCATGCAACTATGATTAATGCTCCCACCTTCCTCCCATACAATCGTTACGTACGCCATTTATCAACAGGAATAAAATAGTTAATTAATGGATATCAAAAAAAATTTTTTTTTTTTTTGAGAAAAAGGATGGATTACCAACATAGTAATCCAGCCAGCTAAATTAAACAAAATTGGTTGTTACAAAAAAAGTATTCATCCCCAACCAAGAATGAATACCCTGGAATATTAGAGTTTTACAGTAAACTTCACCTAATCTCTTCACCCACTAGCAATTGATAACAAAATATAGGATTGCAAAAATATTGCATACACCGATATAATATAACTTTAAGATGTAACCTATAGTGATCAAATTAAAGTATTAATCGAATGCAACTTACTCATTATGTCCTGAGTTAATATTTCCAAGGGGGGAAAAAAACCAAATGCAATATAATTACTTAATACAAGTTGCCCCCGATATGCCACGTATTTCATTTACATAAGTGATCAAAGTATTAATCGAAGGCGTAAATATGTTATGTCAAATGATTGAGATTTTTTTTTGAACACCAGGTTAGCAAATTTTCGTTTGGATAATTGGCGGGGAAAAATAGATGTGATTAGCAATCCAATTAATATTTAGAATAAACATCTACTCAAGCAATTAAAACACAACATTGTATGAATGTCCACATATGAGACACTGACTAGAAATCCAATTAATCATAAAGAACAGTCTTTTAAAATTATAGCTTTGTTATATTAGACCCTAAATTTTTTCTAAATTTTATATCAGACCATCAAATCTTTATATTTCTAATTAACGCTCCAAATACGCAACTCCAAGAGTTTAATCATGCTACCATAATCCAATTAAAGATTATACTTAAAAGAACTCAATAATTTGGTGTTGTAATTTAAAAATATCACGATTTAGAGGCCTAACAAAAAATGAAAAAGAATTTAGGAAAATGAAAAACTCATAATATATATATTTTTTGATAAAATTATTAACCTTATATAGTATTTTTTTAATTTGAAGAAATAAACATGAAGTTTGGGCTGGGCTTGAATATAAAGCTGGGCTAACCGAGATTTCTATTTGGATCCGGGTTATTATACAGTAAACCCTAACCCGACCCGATTAGTTGACGGTTTTATCTTTCTTACGTCCCCACGCAAATCTCTCCCTATCCCCCTCTTCTTCTTCAAAGGCAGCAACTTTTTCCCCCAAAAAAATTTCCCCACCCTCCTCGAACAAATCAACCACAAAACCCTAACCCTAAATTATAGCTCCCCCGTCGGCGGCCATGGCGGCCGACGCCTCCCCGAAGTTCCACCCGCCCGACCTCCGCGAGCTCTCCCTCTCCTCCTCCCCTCCCCCCCACGACGGCCTCCACTTCTACCAGTTCATGGCCGCTGGCTCCGCCGCCGGCGTCGTGGAGCACACCGCCATGTTCCCCGTCGACACCCTCAAAACCCTCATCCAGACCCACTCCAGACCCTGCCAGTCTCCGCTAACCCTCGCCGAGTGCTTCCGGTCCCTCCCCTCCGCCCTCTCCCTCTACCGCGGCGTCTCCGCCATGGTCCTCGGCGCCGGCCCCGCCCACGCCGTCTACTTCTCGGTCTACGAGCTCTCCAAGAAGTCGCTCTCGGAGCGAAACCCTAACCCTAGCCTCGACCCCCTCGTCCACGCCTCCTCCGGCGTGCTCGCCACTGTTACCAGCGATGCCGTGTTTACGCCGATGGACACGGTGAAGCAGAGGCTGCAGCTGCGGAAGAGCCCGTACAAGGGGGTTGTGGATTGCGTGAAGAGGGTTTTCAGGGAGGAGGGGCTGGGGGCGCTGTACAGGAGTTACAAGACGACGGTGGTGATGAATGCGCCGTTCACCGCGGTGCATTTCTCGACGTACGAGGCGGCGAAGAGGGGGCTGATGGAGGTGGCGTCGGAGGAGATTACAGATGAGGGGAGGCTGGTGGTGCACGCCTCGGCGGGGGCGGTGGCCGGGGCGTTGGCGGCGGCGGTTACTACACCGTTGGATGTGGTCAAGACCCAGTTGCAGTGTCAGGTAAGCGGTGCCGAACTTAGAATTGAAGATTGGTTCTTTTTGTATGGGGGATTGTGTGCTTAAGTTGGTTTGTGGAAGAAATTGGGCGTTAGTTTAGGATGGGCGAGAGGGGTTTGAGGGGGATGTATAGGGAGAAAACCTAGAATTTGTTGAAAGATTAGTTCCTTTTGGATGAGATAGGGTAGGAAGGGAACATGTGAAGCATATACTTTAGGGCTTCAGTAAGTTTCTTTGGTGCAAACTTAGTTGCAGACTTGCATTGTCAAGTAATGGCTGGTGAAACCAAAATTTACTTGGAAGAAATGATTATTTAGTATGGGTCTTATGTCTCCTGTTACTTTTGTGGAAGGAAATGGGTCTAAGTCTTAGTTTGGAATGAGGATATTGAGGAAGTGGGTAAATGATGACGCATGTTTCCATAAGTAACTTTGGTGAGATGTTGAATCTAAAACTTGTGGCTTTGTTTGTGAGGTGTATGTGTTATGTTTGTGGAAGAAACTGGGTGTTAGGTTTAGTTTGGATGAAGAAATCGAGGGAAAGGGTGGGTAATTGAACAGTTATGCATGTACTTGGGGCTTCCTAAGATTAGTATTCATGAACACTCAGTTGCAGTGTCAGGTATTGGTTGTCAGACCTGAAATTTGTTGGAGAAACAGGATATCTCTTGTATGATGCTGGTTTTCTATGCTACTTTGTGATTGAAATTGGGTGCCATATTAGGGAAATCAGAAGGATATCTGTTTCCAAGGGGTAGGGTGCGGTTAAAAAATTGGAGGATATCATTTGGTGAATGTTTGATTGGGAATTACCCTGCGTAAGGAAGTTAATGACTTCAAATTTGTGCTTGTAACTATAACGTGATCCCTAATTATGATATACCTGGCACAATTACCTATGTGAATGAATTCAAAATCTACTTTGTGTCAAGTAATGCTCTACGACTAACATATTGAGAATTGGATCTCAAAGTGGAAACCACTCTTTTAATCTTCCTTGTCTTTAAACAAATTTAGGTGTCCCTGTACCGGGGTTACTGATTGGATGTCCATGCTTTTGGATTAAACTGGATATAAGTGTTCAAATACCACTTCCATTTGAACATGAAAAATTGACAGAAACATGTGAAACTGAAATTAAATATAGGATTGTGTATTTTGCATTTCAAGAAATGTGATGTAGATTCTTGGAAGACAACTTGTTATTCTTTCTTTTCACAGTTCTGTTGCTGGCATTGAGCCAGATAAAGAAATTGTTCATGTTATTGAGGACATATTGAAGCTAAAATTGAGTAAGATCTCAAGAAAGAATGGTTGATATTTTGTGTGATTTGTATATGAATAAATTAGTTTGTTTATATATTTGTTTATTTTGAGATGAGGTGAGATGGCCAAGAGGAGAAATACGGAGGTTTGAGACTTTTGGATAATTTCTTTTGATGAATGCATGTTACAGCTCTATGTGGGCTCCAGAAGTTGGTTTGTGGCTGTAACTCTAGGATTTCGTTCTGCGTGTGCCAAATTCATCGATAAGTAATGCTTTAGAGGCTACAACTTTATGCTGATCTGTGATACAAGCTTGTGCTAATTGTGGTTACTTCATCTTTCCTATTTTTTGTTTCATCATTTAGCTATTAGATACTTATTCCTTTTCTTGAAAAGTAGGTCGAAGGATCAGGTCAAGCCTTCTTTTAGATTGATATAAATTTGTATAGATCCCCCTGTCCAAAATTGCTATGAATAGTTTAGTAAATGACAAGTTCATAATCTTCTTTTTTAGATGTAGCTGATTTTGTAAGATAGCAGGATGTTTTGCTATGGCCAAATATGGTGTCAATTGCCTCTAGAACAAAATGGGGGAAAAAAGAAAGGAAAAATACAACATAAGATGATAATTCAGGGTAATCATTGTCATCGTCTTCGCGCTCGTGATCATGTTTATCATGCTTACGCTGATATGCAGAGTGTAATTGTGAGGCGGAATGATCTGATGCGTCTGGAGGTAATTTTTGGCTTAAGAGGTGATTCTACTGCTTTTATTTGAGTCTATTTTTGTGAATGAGTGGTAAGGAATCAGAGAGAATTGAAGAATAAAGATAAAGAGTTTTAAAGGGTGTTAGGGGGACTGGATTAAAAGAGAATCAAAATTATTCGGAGGATGACCTGGAGAATCAAGATAGGAAGAAACATTAGCATGGTGATGGTTCAAATGAATGGTCAAAAAATTGGCTGAAGAGGTAAAGGAGATTTAAGCAAACGCACCTGAAATTGGAGTATTTTAGTTGACTGGGAAGTCCAAAGACAAAGCAGAGGAGATGCTTAAGAAAAGTAGAGGCAGCAAATTAGAATTGATTAGAAAGATACGAACCATGGCGCTTAGCAATCTTTTTTTTTTTGCCTGTATGTAGCTATAAACAAGAAGCATATAATAAGTAAATGTAACCATGTGCGTTGTGTAACTGAATTATTATTATTATTATCAACAATTGTAGATTTCTATATTACTTCATCCGGATATCTTGTTTGAATGATAGCCCATCTCAATACATGTAGTAACAACTTAGACAAGAAGGGACTCCACCATGTTATGAACTTTTCATTTTAAAAAAAATCAAGTAATTACGACTAAAGTTACCACAGAAGGAAGTTCCATAAGAGAATTGTTTGCATCGGACTTTTGTCAGCAGCAAAGAGTGAAGAGAAAATCTCTATTCAAAATTCCTTCCAAAGTGGGTTTTCTTGCAAAGTGGGGTTTCTTGTGACTTGTGATTCATCCAACACATCCATGATTCTGCAAAGGATCAAAGTAATACTTCTGTTTTCCCATTACTTTGTTTGTTATTTTTTCTACTACTTATAGGTGTGATGACTATAACTACACTAGAAATTCTAATGCTTGGGGAATTTCACATGGCTGATATGTCATTTGATTTAGGCTTTCTTAATGCACAAGTTCGTTGGAGTAGACATAAACATGGAAGAGACGGTAGTATGTACGTTATTCTGTGGTGGATTCAAATGAGGAAGGTTTATATATCTGAATAATAAGAGAAATGTATGTCCATTCCTACTTACTTCTTTCCCACCAGTTAGGAACCCAAAAATATGTCAGTGATATGTATATCATTGTTGGCACCTGTGGTTAAAACTGGAATAATACAGATATATAACAGCAAAAATTTGAACAGAAAAACTGAAGGGCAGTAATTTAAAATTTTCAACTCAGCTGCTGTGCGTTTGTAAAACGCTGTGCTTATAGCATTATTTGGCCTACTCCAGTGCAAGGATCCCAATGCCAAATTGCTTTCAGGAACAGCAGTTCAGTACTCTGGTGCGCACCGACCCAGTACTGTCAAGATCTCCTCAATCTATAAGGCAAAGATCTCCTCGATCTATCAGACAAAAGATCTCCTCGATCTATCAGACAAAATTCCTATAAGCACCAGCTATTTTATAATCTATATCTGTATATATTGATTGTTGTTTTTAGAATGAATTTTCCTTAAGGATTTGAGGTCTATTTATAGCGTTTGAGAAAATACTATGCACTAATAAAATAATATTATTTACTATTCATGTGGGCCTACACCCAAATTATTTTCACGTTTTTATTTTTTCTTCAATTTTGGCTGCAGGACGGTGTCAATCATGTGGAAAACTTTTGTTGTGGGCCCCACCACGGTGGGGCCCACTTGATTAAAAAATTTATCTAACAATCCCCCACAATTTTTTTTTAAAACTAGTGTCGTGTAATGGTGCCGTCGTTTCAATCGTTATGCATAAGATAGATGTCGCAAGGACTTGAATCCCCTTTAGACCAACTGAATAAAAGATAGGTGCATGGTATCGCAGAGACTTGAATTAGCACATGTCTAAAAATCCAGCGATCACATAAGATCAAACTCATCTGTGATAGTTTTTACTTTGAACCACACTTGCTTTTGCCTTTGTCTTTCCCTTTGCTTTGCACATTTATGGTCCTATGCATGTCCTGGTTTCTGCTAGGGTTCTAGGTATCTTTCCACAAGACACCATAGGAGACGGCCAAATCTCCACCCATACATAGGTGAGTTCTTTAGGCATCCGAAATGTTTTGAACTCATTAAGGCTTAAGAGCCACCCTCTCTCATGATAGGATTCTAGGTGTCCTTTAGGTGTGTTTTCTATCTAACACCCCGCATCCGAAATGCTTTGACTCATTAAGGCTTAACAATCATTCCCTTTACATGATAGGATTCCAGGTGAAAAGATCAAAGTTTTACTCTGGTAGTTCAGCCAGGTAAGGATAGTATTAGAGATTGATCAAAGATTAATTAAGTACCTCGTTCCTTGCGGAGCGCGTAACGCAACCCCCAAACCTTGCCTTAGACACTGACTAATCCAAGAAAACTTAAAACTCTTTCACTTGTAAATCTTACTTGACTTTTGAACTATTTGTCTTGTCATTAGTAGCATAAGCTTTGAACTAATAACTTAATAAACATGGTAAGTATTTGTAAGACTTATAAAACTTTAAGACCCATTCCAGCAGACGTCCTTTCGACTATGTCCTTTTTCAGATCCTTTGACTACATTCTCTGAAGATCGAATGTCAATCACAGAGATGACTCCTTGACAAATGAGCTCTCTTAAATAGTCATGCTTCAGACGAATGGTCAGTTTTTTTCATTGAACATTGAGTTTGCTGCCACAACACTCGCCGTTTGATTATCACAATAGATAGTAATTGCACCTTGTAATTTCATCAATGGAAGGTCCCGGAGAATACAACTGAGCCACTCAGCTTCATCTCCTGCAACACAGAGTGCGAAGAATTCAGATTCCATCGATGACTATGCAATCATGGTCTGCTTCTTAGACTTTCATGATACGGCAGCTCCACTCATGATAAAGACAAATCCTCCAGTAGATCTGCACTCATCTGGTTCTGAGCACCAACTCGCATCTGAATAGCCTTCGATTACACCTGGATATCCCGTGTAGAATAGGCCCAGACTTGTAGTTCCTTTCAAGTATCTCATCAATCTCTGGACAGCATCTCAATGAAGCTTTTCAGGATTACTTGTGAACGTACTAAGCATTCCTACAACGAATGCTATATCTGGCCTTATGCAGCTCATCGCGTATATAAGACTCCCAATGATCTTTGAGTACCTCAGCTGCTCTACTGGTCTTCCAGTGTTCGGTCGAAGCTTCTTATTGTAATCATATGGCACTGACAGTTCTGACAGGTCGTAGTAGCCATACTTTCTTAGCATGCTCTCGACATAATGAGATTGGGACAATCCAATACCATCTTCAGAGTATATGATTTTGATTTCGAGAATCACGTCCGCAGTTCCAAGGTCCTTCATGCTGAACTGTGCCGAGAGAAATTTCTTGGTAGATGTTACTATCTCTAAATCACTCCCGATGAGGAGCATATCATGCACATAAAGGCAAATAACCATCACCTTTCCTTCAGCGACCTTGATGTATAGGCACTTGTCAGATTCACTGACTTGATACCCATTGTTGCGGACAACCCCATCGAACTTCTCATGCTAGAGTTTTGGTGCCTGCTTAAGTTCATATAATGATTTAACAAGTTTACAAACATTACCAGGTGGAGCATCAAGTCCTTCTGGTTTTTCCATGTAGATTTTTTCTGTGAGATCTTCATTGAGAAAGATAGTCTTCACATCCATCTAATGTATGACGAACCTTTTAATCGCCGCCCATGCGATAAGCACTCTGATGGTAGTGATCCTGTAAACCGGTGCATAGATATCAAAGAAATCTATACCTTCTTTCTGAGAGAATCCTTTCGCCATCAGTCTTGCTTTGTACTTTTTAATAGTACCATCAGGACGAAGCTTCTTCTTGAAGATCCACTTGCAACTGATAGGCCTTGCACCTTCAGGTACATCTACCAGCTTCCAAGTGTGATTTTGGATCAATGAATTCATCTCGTCATCTATAGCTTCTTTCCATAGAAGAACGTCTGTTGACTGCATTGCTTCTTGAAAAGTTTGTGGATCTCCTTCCACATTATAGGTAATGAAGTCATCTCTAAAATCTTTCTGTCTTCTGACGCGCTTGGAAGATGGTTCGATAACTCATTTATCATTGACTGGCTCCTCTTGTGCATCTGATATACTAGCATTCTCTGTTGCATCTTTGAGCAATAAACATTTATGTTTGATAAACTTATCCTCAAAGAATTCTGCATCCCGAGCTTCAATGATGGAGTTGGTTCCAAGGTTCAGGAATCTGCACGCATTGCTATCTCCAGCAAAGCCAAGAAATACACATTTGTTTGCCTTTGGTCCGAGCTTAGGCCTTCTGATATATGGTATTCGAACGTATGCGAGACACCCCCACACTTTGAGACTATCCAAAGAATCTGGATGTCCCAACCATAACTGATGAGGAGTACTATCAGTTTTGGAATATGATACTCTGTTCAGAATCCAATTTGCCATCAGCAAAGCCTCTTCCCAATAGCAGGTAGGTAGACCAGATGTGATCAGCATCGAATTCACCATCTCGGTCAATGTGCGATTCTTTCTTTCTGCAATCCCATTAGATTGCGGAGAATACGGAGCAGTAGTTTCAGCAATGATTCCATGCTCCTTGAAGTATGCTTCTGATTCCTTAGATCGGTACTCTCCTCCTCTGTCGCTCCTGAGTCTTTTCACCTGAAGTCCAAGCTGCTTCTCCACTCGAGTCCGAAATTCGACAAACTTGCTGAAGGCTTCATCTTTAGATTTCAGCAGGTAAATGTGACAGAAGCGAGAATGATCGTCAATGAAGGTGATAAAGTACTTCTTTCCGTCACGAGTGATGAAGCTCTTGAAGTCACAAGTATCTGAATGAATCAGATCCAACAGGTTGGTGCTCCTCGTCACACTTGAAAATGGCTTCCTAGTCAGCTTTGCTTGCGCGCAAACTTCACACTTCTCAGGTTTGTTACCCCCATATTTTGAAAGTAATCCTAACTTCTCCATACTGGATAATTTTTTATAGTTTACATGTCCCAGCCTATTGTGCCATAACACAGAGGAGTAAGAAGAGGATACTTCATTTATAACGGGGTTGGGTGCACCCGTACTGATTTTATTCATGCCATCAGTACAATATGCATTGTCAAAATACATTTTCTTGAAGGATAATACAACATTTCCTCCTTGGAAATCCAGCCTCATGCTTGCATCACACAGTATGCTTCCAGAGACTAAGTTTTTGGCAATTGAGGGAACATGTTTCACATCCTTTAATGTGAGGTCTTTCCCGAAGAAAGAGTCAGCACCACAGTCCCAGTTCCAAGAACATGAACCACAGAACGATCAGCCATTGATACGTTCTCTTTGGTAGCAACATAAGAAGAGAATATATCTCTATTGGAGCATACATGACAAGTAGCACCCGTATCTAACCACCAATTAGAGATGTTGCTTGGAGTTGTTACCTGGAAGAGCATAGCTACACAATCATCAACTTGATTGACATTGTGTGTTGTTTCCTTCTTTGGTGCTTTGCAGTCTTTGGCAAAATGTCCTTGCTTCCCACAGTTGAAGCATTTGTCGCTCCTCTTGAACTCCTTCTTCTGAATGTTTAGGTTCTTCGGATTCTGGTTCTTCTTTCTGTTGAAAGACTTCTTTTTCTTGAAAGATGAATTATTACCCTTTTCAGAGTTAGCAGCCACCATGTTAGCAGACACCTTCTGCTTAGCAATGAGCTCAGTCTTCGTGCGAGTCCGAGTCTCGTCCTCGATCCGAATGAACCTTTTCAAATCAGACAGAGTCACTTGTCTTTTCCTTCTTCGAATATCAGTGGAGAATGACATCCAAGATGGAGGAAGCTTGTTGACAATTGCACCAGAAATGAAGGTTTGATAAAGACTGATTTTTTCATACTTTAGCTTCATAACAAGCTTTTCAAGTTCTTTGATTTGAGGCAAAACATCAGTATCATCTTCGAACTTCAAGTCCAGAAATTTGTCAATGAGGTGAGATTTGGACAGCTACTCCTCATCCTTGTACTGGTCCTCCAGAGCATTCTAAATTTTCTTTGCAGAGGGCTTGTTGGTGTAAGCATCTGTCAGATGATCGGCCAGACAGTTAAGAAGATAACTCCTGCAGAAGTGATCATCTCTAGCCCAAGAGGTTTCAACTTCAGAGTCTTCTTCAGAGTCAGGTTTCTCCTCAAAAACCACATAGTAGATTTTCAGGAGTTGCATCCCGAAGATCACTTTCCGACGCCATGCGTTGAAGTTGGATTCGTCAAAATTTTCTAACTTAAGACAGTCCACTCCAAGAGTCCTCGCAGGATCCATGGTAGATCGATATAATGCTTTAAGATTGTTGGCACCTATGGTTAAAATTGGAATAATACAGATATATAACAGCAAAATTCTGAACAGAAAAACTAAAGGGCAGTAATTTAAAATTTTTAACTCAGCTGCTGTGCGTTTGTAAAACGCTGTACTTAAAGCATTATTTGGCCTACTCCGGTGCAAGGATCCCAATGCCAAATTGCTTCTAGGAACAGCAATTCAGTACTCTAGTGTGCACCGACTCAGTACTGTCAAGATCTCGATCTATAAGGCAAAGATCTCCTCGATCTATCAGACAAAAGATCTCATCGATCTATCAGGCAAAATTCCTGTAAGCACCAGCTATTTTACAATCTATATCTGTATATATTGATTGTTGTTTTTTGAATGAATTTTTCTTAAGGACTTGAGGTCTATTTATAGCGTTTGGGAAAATACTATGTACTAATAAAATAATATTATTTACTATTTATGTGGGCCCCGCACCCAAATTATTTTCACGTTTTCATTTTTTCTTCAACTTTGGCTGCAGGATGGTGCCAACCATGTGGAAAACTTTTGTTGTGGGCCCCACCACACTTGATTAAAAAAAAATTATCTAACATATCAATGTATCAGCCAATTTTTATCTCACTCGTTTATTTTATTGATCGAAACAGGGTGTTTGTGGCTGTGCCAGATTCTCTAGTAGTTCTATGAAGGAAGTTATACAATCCATAATAAGGCGCGATGGATATGTTGGCCTCATGAGAGGATGGGGCCCAAGAATGCTCTTCCATGCGCCAGCTGCTGCTATTTGTTGGTCAACCTATGAAGCAGCAAAATCCTTTTTTCAAGAGATCAACAATAAGAAGATACCTTCGTGAAACTTTTTACAACACAAATAATATAATACAACATGAAGATTATTTCTCTTGGCTAGTGCAGTTGGATCTGCAGTGTGGCTTAGAGCTTGAGACAGCATGCTGCTTGTGCTATACATTAGTCCGGTAAATTTATTTGTATACTTTTCCATGTTGTTATAGATTTTGCTAATTTATTTTCACTCGGCTGTAATGATTTTTCCTGGTAAAACCAAATAATTGCTGAGCATGTTCAATTTTTATTTTTCTTCTTGGAGGAGGTAGAATTTTAATTGTATTAACCGATGTTACGGATAATGGGCAACTGTATGTGTAAGCATTCATCTTATTGTGGTTTTCCACACGGTTTAAATTTGAGAATTGTATTGCTTGGTTCCTTTTATGCATTTCTCTGATCGTGTACATTGATTGTTTGCTGCTGTATTCTATTGAGGAATGTTGTGGAGCAGATGCAGCGTTGATTAACGAGTTGTATGCGATGGTTTCGACTTGAAATGTACATTGATCACAAGGGAGATTGAAAGAACTGAGTTTCTTTGAAAGTGCAGAAGAATGTATCATTACGAATATAGAACTGTAAGCGAGAGCAAACAAGAGCACCAGTGGTCTAGTGGTAGAATAGTACCCTGCCACGGTACAGACCCGGGTTCGATTCCCGGCTGGTGCAATCATTTAATTTTTTTTACCTGATTCCTGATTTTTGCTCTATTTTTATTTTATTTATTTATTTATTTATTTATTTTGCGATGACTCCTAGCTTTCAGTTCAGTTATTCAAGGGAATAAGTAAAAAAATTCTTGTTAAGTCGAACAGGCTGAACCACGAGTCAATATTCAACACTAACGTCGCTAGGTATAATCGTTACACAACAAGAGTACTATCTCTCAACTTGATTCATGAATCTTCCATTAAAAGGAAAAAAAACTTTATTAATTCATGAATCTCACTTTTGCATATATACAACAATCTTAAAAGCACGTGGAAACTACAACGAACGGGGAAGAAAAAACAATAAGCTAGATGATACAAATTAACCTCAGCCTCACCATCTCCTCACAAACTTAATCAAAACGACGCTTAGAACTTGTCTAAGCCAATGCTATCCCTGAGCATCTCATACGGAGCCCTCTCCCTGGTAGTCCTCTTGACGGTCGTCTGCATGTGGATCTTCGTCCCTTCGGTCGTAACGCAGGAGACCGTCGGCCAAATCACGCTGATCTTCGTCTTGATGCCCTCGACATCGTACATCCTCCCCCTTTCGAGGAACCCCGTGATGGTCGTGTTGAAGCGCACGAAGGACTGATCCCTGTAGCGAACCTCGCATGCCGACGGTAAGTTCACGGTCAGCTGCTTGGTGTCCTCCTTGAACTCGTAGGTTGATACGTCTTGAGGGAAGAGGCCCACGGGGAGGTCGTACTCTTTTAGCAGATTCGGGAGTGGTTTCTGCATCTTTCCTACAAATTAGATATACATTAATTGCGCGACATATTAACGAAGAAATTTTCTAAATAAACTCATTCATATTTTTCAAAGAGATGTTAAAAGGACATGGGAACTTTACCTTTTACTTTATCCACCAGCCATTTTTTACCTCCTCCGATCCCGTGAGTAAATGACTTGGATGCATGACAGAGAAGTTTGATCAGGAAAAGTAAATAAATAAATAAATAATAAAAAGAGATAAGGTGTTGTGGGGTCATGGCTTGATTTTATAAAGTGAGAGATAAATAAAAATAGGGCTTTTTGTTTTTATCAATTAATATTAGTCCTTCAATTCTAGTCTAAAAATTACAACTTAGTTGACGTAGAACCATATGTATTTTTATATTCTATACAGGACAAACTCTTTCTTCGTATCTTTATTTCTTGGCAGATCTTCTCCAAAAATAAAAAAACGCCCCAAATAAATTAAATTCTAATAACCTTGACGTAAGTTGTTCTAATATTGTTGTTATTTAATGATATTTTCTTTCTCTATTTGGACCATTCCAACGATTTAGATTTTAACTAATACACATGCATGAATGGTTAAGGGGTTGTTTGTTTCTATGCATTTGTTGGGTTTAGCATTGAAAAATGTGACCTACAAGCTTCGAATCCGCTATTTCTAATGAAATGCACTATTTGTTTAATTAGTATTTTTTTCATTCCATGTATATGGAGTTTCCATGTAGGATGAATGCATCACAGGTAGTTCTCTAAAAAATTATGTTAGTTTTTATGATTTTAGTCACATATCCTCGATAAAATTCATACGTGACCCAGCAAAATTTGGTTGCATTTTCT
>BQKN01059487.1:815-15304 GCA_022839385.1 Asparagus kiusianus
TTTTTTTTTTTTGCAAGAGGAGAGGGGCTGGGGTTTGGTTGGCCAGAGGAGAGGGATGAGGGTTTGGAGAGTTTTTTTCCTTTAGAATGGCAAAATGAGAGGTGGAGGGCACATATATATAAGCCCATGTGAAGAGAAATCTTCAATTTGGCCAAAGATGAGGGTTTAAAATGTAAAATACTCTCACTAACATGGCTGACCAAAATTAAACAATTATGTTAATTAGAGTGTTCAAATTAGGTATTTAATGATTTGGTTATCTCTAATTAAGGTTTAAAGCATGGTTAACTTAGTTTTACATGCTAAGTTTGTATGCATGCTATGACTTAGTTAACTAGATCACAATATGAGAATTAGCTAAGTTTAAATTCTCATACTAGAAGATTATATGAGATGCAATGAAGAAAAGAATCTACTAATTTATGGATTGGTATCGGTAACGGTATCCGATCAATGCAAGGAAAAAAAATTGGAATGTTACAGTATCCACTTTGGAGAAATCCAAGTGGAGTAAAAATGATCAAAGAATGTTTACCTTAAGCAAGCTCTTGTTAGAATTTTTATGCGATGCTTTTGATTCAGCTTTATCTAACAAGCTTGATTCTTTTGATAGTGCTTATATATTGTGGATACTTATAGAAGCACATCAAGAAAATTTGGAGGTAACCCAACAATCTTTGGAGGATTCTTCTTCAAGTTCATGTGGAGCATCATCTTTATGTGCATGGCCACTAGGCAATAGCCCTAGAGAGGTACGCAAGTCTGATAACAATGATGAGCTTACTATTGATGAACTCACACATGGATATGAATTATTTATCTATGACTATAAAAAATTACAACGTAGCTTTATTGATTTAAAAAGCACGCATGTTAATAATGACACTTGTGCATTCCGTCAAGCCTCATCACATCATACACAAGTACACGCACACAAAGCTCATCATAAACATATGCTCATGTGTATAAGTGTGATTATTATGGTTGTTTTGGTCATTTGACCAAAATTTATTTAGATTTGAAAGGAGTTTCACATTTGCAAATATAATTACAATAGAAATATCATACAATCAATTAGTAGAATAAACATTCAAGATATACACAAATATAATTACAAACAAAATACATGAATGCAATCAGAAAATCACATTCAACCAAATAAGACATATAAGACACAAATTCCAAAAAATAAAAAATATATTGTAATTATGTTAAAAGTTCAAAGATACTATTATAGCAACACATGTCTAAAGTAGTTAGAAACATAAACACACTTAAAGAAGCATAGATATTATAATCAAAAATAGCAAACAGTAAAGATAGAACATGATGATAAATTCAATAAAATAGTTATAGTTATAATCAATAATTTTTGAGAGCACATGGCAGTAAATAAATACATACAAGACACAATGCTAAATCAATATTTTACATGTTTATTTAATATAATAAATATGACCATCATGTATAATAAGCGTTAAAATTAAAAATATAAACATAATAATAAGTACATAAAAGTATGAATACGCATAGTACTAATCATGCTAACAAGATAAGTTATGATGAAAATAGTCATAAAAGAAAAGCAGCTAGACCTAACCCGATTGGAGTAGGGAGACGTACTAAGAGTTAATTTTTAAAGCTGGATTGTCTGGAGACCAGGGCAAGGATAATAAACCTTTTGCAAGACTAGGAGGAACCCAGCAATGGGGTAAGGATTTTCATCACCACCAGCAGATTAGTGGTCAGCGTCAGCAATCGTAGGGCTATGGTTATGGCCAGTAGCAGAAGATCGAGGCACCACCTGTCATTCTGAGGATAGAGGGACCAACAGGCCATATTCATGCTATCCAGGAAATTCCTGAGGGATAGATAGTCTCATAAATTCTACCGCCAGTTACACAGCAATCACCGGCCACCGACAAAGTTTATGCAATTGTACTACGTGATCATGGTGCGAGCGGAGCTTTCTTAGTGATTATTCCTTTCCAGATTGGATCTTGTTTGATTTAGGAGCTTCTCATTCTTTATCTCTCATACATTCATGGATAGGCTTTAGCTAGTTGCACATCCTTTAGATGTACCGTTAGATGTTTCTACTCCTTTAGGGTAGGTGTCCCTATTAGGGAGTGTCCATAGAGGATGTGTAATCAGTCTAGATGAGTCTAAGTTTATCATAGATCTAATTATTTTGCAGATGTTGGTGTTTGACGTTATTCTCAGTATGGATTAGCTATCATCCTACTATGTTTTGTGTTAGTATGGACTGTTTTGCTAAAACAGTCAGCTTGCGAGCATCCAAAGGGTCTGAGTTAATAGTAGCGACCTCACAGGGCAACAAGTTTCTGGAGTCATTTCTGGCGTACATCTAGGAGGTGATGCTGCGGGATCATGGTATCGATTTGGGCGAGACGTGAGTGGTCTCAGAGTACCAGGATGTCTTTTAGGACATACCGAGTTTACCTCCAGTGAGAGAGGTTGAGTTTTTGTATCGAGTTGCAGCCAGGTATGGTACTAATATCCCGAGCATCCTATCGTATGTCACCTGCTGAGATGAGGGAGCTACAGACCTAGTTTGATGAGTTATTATCTCTGGGTTTTATTCGCCGCGGTTATTCTCCATGGGGAGCGTCGGTCCTTTTCGTGAACAAGAAGGATGATAGTATGCGCCTACGTATAAATTTTCGTGAGTTGAATAAGGTCACTATCCAGAACAGGTATCCATTATCGAGGATTGACGACTTGTTCGACTTGCTGTAGGGAGCGTAGCATTTCTCTAAGATTGATCTTCGTTAAGGCTATCACCAGTTACGGGTTCGGGAGATGGATATTTCTAAGACCGCCTTTCAGCAAAGGAGGATCGTTCTCACTCGCCTTTAGGAGTTCATCAACACCCCTCGGGCGAGTTTCATCTCGCCCAATCCTACACCTATGTTTTAAATATTTTTAATAAAGTTTTCCTGTGTTTTATGAGCCTAAAATGCTATTTTATGTATAAAGATAGATCTTTATATTGTATGTTACGAAAAGAACAAGTTTTCAGTTAATAAAGATCACTCACGAATTTCTTAATGCAGATCTAGATCTAAAAATTTTCCTAACAAGAGTTTTGAAAGAAAGATAATTGTTTTCAAATGTGTCGACATGCATACATGTGCTTAAAAAGGTTTCTTTTTGTCTATAGTGATTAGATTGTATTTTTTACATATTCTAGAAATACTAAATCACGTATATAGGATTTGTAGTATATAGAATCATTGTATAATGGCTTTTGAGTCAACATCGAGGAGCAGAATCCTGTAGAAAAGGTTTATGTCTCTTCGTGGTCGACCGCTGAGGAATTTTCTGCATGTTCATGTTGTTGCATAAGTTTGTGTGGTTGGCGAGACACCTAGGTTATATGGGATTATAATACACTGGGGTTTGTGTATATGAGTTGACTACAGACATGAGTTTTAGAGTCACTCACCAAGGCACGAGAGTGAGTAGTAAATATGCTTATTTTTTAATATTACTTTCATATTGCAGTCCTCGTGTTGGACTATAATCCATTGAAGACCTTGTGTTGGACTATAATCCATTAAAGTCCTCATGTTGGACTATAACCCATTGAAGTGCTCATGTTGGACTATAATCCATTGAAGTCCTCATGTCGGACTTTAAGCTTTTACAGTTCTTGTATTGGACATTTACCTATTTCAGTCCATGAGTTAAGCACAGATTTGACATCTGACAGGTCATTGATATTATGGTTGGAGATGGAGCTATATTTCTTTATTGCTTCACGTTGTAACTTTTTTTAGGATTTGGTATTTAGCTATTTATAATTTGAGCTATTTACAATTTGGTATCTTTCAACCGAAGTAGTTGTTCTGCTTAGTTAGGGGTTAAGTGGGAGTATTTACATTCTAGATGTTTAAGTATAGATATCGAGGAAGATTCTTGGGAGCGCAAAAATGTTATGATCACGACTACCCGCACCTGTCTGAACAGGTAAGTTGATTGATTTTTATTGGTGTTCATGATTACCTATATGGTCAAATTTATATTTAACGCTAGAATAGGGGTGTTAACACTTAACTTCTAATCATTCGTAACACACGGTATATATATGGGGGGTTCCTTGTTTGGATTTTTCGCCCGACGTACTAGTTTCGTTTAGTTAGAGGTTAAGTGAGAATATTCACATTCTAGATTGTTAAGTGTAGATATTATAATGTTTTATATCTGAAGATTTATGATAATGTATTATTATTCTCTAAGATACGTTTGCAGAATTTCGGAGACGAAATTCTTTTAAGGGGAAGAATGTAAAACCCCAAAATTTGAATATTTTGTAATAAATAATAATAAATATGTTACATTATGATAAATGATATTTATTAATGTTTGAGTATGCTAAGAAGATTTGAGATCAATTCAATGTATATATGTGAAAATAGAAGTGATATCATGCACACGTGCACGGGCCTGAATCTGGAGAAAACGATCAGTTAAAAGTATATGCATTTTAAGCACCGAATCAGTTGGAATATGGAAAAGCTTAAAAGACTGAAGTTATAGGCCTCTTCAAGATATTTATAACATATCTTATATCACCTCATTCTGAGGTCGGACGTAAAAGTTATGGTTAAAATATCGAATGTTGTTTTCCTAGTCAGACTAGGTTTCCTGGTTCTGGTCAAACATATTTGTTTCGGGTTTGTCTCAATAAATACCTATATTTGTCATAAAATTTTTTCTCTTTTATCATATCTATAAACCCTAGCAGCCACCCTCTCCCCTCAAAAATCCTAGATTTTTTTTCTTATGAATTTTGAGAGCTTTGTGAAGCACAATACCGACACGAGGGTGAGATCTTCGATGTGTGACAAGGGAGAACGGATTGTTTGTGCTCGTGGATAGGTTGTTATTTATTTCATAGGCTTAGAACGATATTTGAGGCAAGATTATCTTCATCCAAACTCATCCCCATAGTTAAATAACTAGTGTAGATGATTAATATGATGTCGAATATGTGTTTTCATGCTTTAATCTTAACCTGAGGTGTTAGAAGTTAGATTTTTTACAGTAAATCTTAAACCAATACTAGATTAGTAATCTTTTATTGCTATTTTTAATGGTATCATGATCTCGATGATTAGGGTTATTCATAATTTTGTTTATATATGAGAAAATTAAGAGATGTACTAAATATATATTTTCTGCAGAAAACTACAACACTTATATAATCTTTAACTGAGATTTTGAGATAGCAAATAAACTCCAAATTTAACCAACCTAGTTCCAAATGAAAGCATTGTATACCTAGTTTCTAAAACAGAAAACTATTCTTAAAAAGAGTTTGTATAGAAAAAGATATATTCTTTTACTAACAACATGTCCTGTAGAAAAACTGATATGTATAATGTTTAACTAGAGATTTGGGATAACAAATAAACTCCAAACGGAACCAAACTTATTCCATTTGAAAGATGTATGAATTTAGTTCTCAAAACAGAAAACCATTTATAAAAATAGTGTTTCTAGAGAAAGATATGCTCATTTTACTAACAAAAGTCCTGTATATTTTCCTGCTCATTTTGTGGAGCTATGTTGCTTCGTTTTGAGATACGTTCGCGGAGTTTTGAGCCAATTGATATTATACGTATAGTCATGAATATATTTTGTTACACATTTGAAAATCCCAAGGGGATTATGATAAGTTTTGATTTGATCATATTTGAATTAGATATCGTTCATACACCTGTTGGATGTCATTAATGAGCACAGCTTAGTACTATATGGGATAGTGCGTCGACATACCAGATATACACAATTTATATATGAGGTTGATATGTTGATGAGCTCAGTTCAGTACTACATGAGGTAGTGTGTTGATATTCCACATGTACATGCTATTGAGTCGAATTTTAGGAGGCTTGATCTAGCCGTCCGTCCCGCACTAGGATGCGATGAGCCTCGTGACCGTATTTCTAGGATGCCTATTTGGTAGTCCATCTTGTACTTATATTACACACTGAGATTGCGATGAGACTAATGAGCCGTGTACACAGTTCAGGATACCTACAGGGTAGTCAGTTGCACTGATACAATTACTTGATAGCCTAATTATGGCAGATGTCGGTCATTAATACGACCTATCACTGAACTATATGACCGAGATACGTTACTTTTGAAAGTGTACAAAATTATGTGTTAGTATTTTATTCTATCTCCCTAGTGATAGTGAAAGATATGATAAATACGATGTGTTGATGTCTTAGTTCTTTTACTGCTTTCTTTACTTCTTAGTTGGGATTAATAATTAGAGATTCACAACTTGAGACATATGGTATATATATGAGGGTTTTCTTATTTGGATTATTTCGCTTGACGTACTACGTCTCGTGTTGTAGGTTTCTAAATATTAATCCTACTTAGATACAGGGAAAATGAATCTAGATAGATTATACTTAATAGGTAGAGCATTCACTCAATCTAGCATCCCTTCCCTTGAGGGTGAATGGAGGTAATCTTGCTGTAGCGCTCTGACGCTCTTGTTGCTGTTCTTTTTCTTTTAAATTACTTTTCAGGTAGTTCAAAGTTTCGAAGAGCTGCAGAGTGATGGAGTTCTGGCATAGTTGTCATCGCGTATTTTTACTTGTGGAGACTCCACTATAGTTTTGAGTTTTATCCAGACATTAGAGTTTCATTTTCATATTATAAAGGCAATGTGCCTTAGTACGATTTTTAGTTGATTCATGTTGAGGCATTTTCATTATTCAGATATCAGATGTATTATAGTTGAGACATGATTCTTTTTTATTTATGTCCCTTTATTTTGCATGTTTTGTACCTGCACTTCTATTTAGATCCACTAGAGAATATTGCTGTAATTAGTGAAACGTGTTAATGCACAGTGTAGGTGCATGGTAGGTTTGACATCTCTAGTTTCACCTTGGACTATAGCCTTATGTGAACCTAGGGGCGTCACACAATGCACCCGCGGTATTCATGGATTTAATGAACCGGTCTTCCGTCCATATTTGGACCAATTCATGATTATATTTATCGATGATATTCTCATTTATTTGAGATCAGAATCAGAGCATGAGCAGCAGCATCTACGTTTGGCTTTGCAGACTTTGATAGAGCATTAGCTATATGCTAAGTTCAGCAAGTGTGAGTTTTGGATTTCTGACGTTAGGTTTCTTGGCCATATCGTCAGCAGAGAGGGCATAGCAATGGAGCCAGCTAAGGTTTCAGTAGTGATTGATTGTGAGTTTTGGGTTTCAGCATTGTACAGTCCTTACGAAGAAGGGTGTACAGTTTACTTGGAGCACAGAGTGCCAGAAGGCCTTTGTTACCTTAAAGGCTAAGTTGACTACGACGCTAGTCTTTACTATTCCGATCAGTGACAGGACATTTATCGTATACATGGATGCATCGTTAGCAGGTTTGGGAGGTGTTCTGATGCAGACTCAGAGGGTAGTAGCATACATCTCATGACAACTAAGGGTACATGAGCAGAACTACCCCACTCATGTTTAGGAGTTATCAGCGGTAGTATTCGTACTGAAGGCGTGGAGACACTATTTGTATGGAGTTCAGTTCTAGCTATTCACAGATCACCAGAGTCTGAAGTACATTTTCTCCCAGAAAGAATTCAATCAGAGACAGCGGTGATGGATTGAGTTCATCAAGGACTACAAGTTCGCAATTCAGTATTACCCGGGGATGTAAACGTCATAGCAGATGCTTTGAGCAGGAAGCGTCGACACCGGGTTGTGGCCTTGAGGTGCTCGTTATATCGAGAACTTCTCACTCTTAGCCAGTTCGATTTTAGGCCAGAGATTAGCGGGACCAATACATACTTGGGAGGTATATCAGTACAGCCATCTTGGAGGGACAGAGTAGTCAGAGCTTAATTAGAGGACTCTTGGATTCAAATCCGGAAGGAGGAGGTTTCCAAAGAGCCCAAGGATGATTGGACTATTAGAGCAGATGGAGGCCTTTAAATGAAGGGTCGATTGGTTATGCCAGCTAGTGTAGAGCTGAAGAAGAAGTTGTTTGATGAAGCACATCGTACCCGATATTCAGTGCATCCAGGAACCACTAAGATGTACAAGAACTTGAGGAGATACTTTTGGTGGAGTGGTATGCGTAAGGAGATTACAGAATTTGTGGATAAGTGCTTCACCTACCAGCAAGTAAAAACAGAACACCAGAGACCAACAGGGAGAATTTAGCCTTTACCCATCCCAGAATGGAAGTGGGCGGACATTTCTATGGACTTCATTGTAGAGTTGCCGAAGTCGAAGAAGAGGAACGATTTAGTTTGGGTGATAGTGGATCGGTTGACGAAGTCGACACATTTTATTCCAGTGAGGACTACTTATACCGCCGAGACATATGCGAGGATATTTATCCGGAAGATAGTTTGACTTCATAAAGTTCTAGATATGATTGTAGAAGATCAAGGCTCAGTTTTTACCTTGCACTTTCAGATGAGTTTCTAGGATTCATTCGGCAGCAGGTTATTGCATAGCAGTGTATTTCACCCTTAGACAGACGGTTAGATAGAGAGAGTGAACCAGGTGTTGGAGGACATGCTGCGGGCTTGTATCATTGATTTTCAAGGCAGCTGGGAGGATCATATTCCATTGATAGAGTTCGCTTATAATAATAGTTATCAAGTGATGATTACTATGGCCCCGTATGAGGCATTATACGAGAGATCCTGTAGATCCCCTATATGTTGGGCAGAACTGGAGGATAGCTTGTTGCTTGGACCAGAGCTAGTGAGGCAGACTACTGAGAAGGTAGCATTGATCAAGGAGCGTATTCTAGCCGATCAGAGTCGGCAGAAGAGCTACATGGATCATAGATGGTGACCTTTAGAGTTTCAGGTGGGAGATTGTGTCATGCTGAAGGTATCGCCAATGATAGGTGTCTAGCGATTTGGCAGATGGGTAAAGCTTGGCTCGAGATATATTGGCCTATTTCAAATTGTTGAGCATATTAGGGTTGTTTCATATAGACTAGATCTTCCAGCATTGATGTCTAGTGTGCACGATGTATTTCATATTTCGATGCTCAAGAAACACTTACATGACGAGGAGAGACAGCGAGTATTGGATACTCTAGAGATTGAGCTTCAAGACGATTTGTCTCACTATTGAGATCCTAGTTTGTATAGTTACTAGAGAAGATAAAAGACTTAGAAACAAAGTGATTCCTTTGGTGAAGGTCCAATGGAACCGGAAAGGATCTGAGGAGATTTCTTGGGAACGCGAAGAGGATATGCGTCGTGACTACCCACACCTGTTTGAACAGGTAAATTATTTGGATTATGTTTCTCTTATGGTTTATGATAATTTTGGGATAGTTATATTTATCTTTAACACTAGAATGGGGGGTATTATCACTTAATCCTTAATCATTTGGAATACATGGTGTATATATGGGAGGTTCCTTGTTTGGATTTTTTTGCCTGACGTACTAGTTCCGTTTAGTTAGGGGTTAAGTGGGAGTATCCGCATTTTAGATTATTAGGTATAGATATTTCTAGTGATTTATATCTACGGATTAATGGTATGAGATGTAAACGGGAGAGTTTTCTTATTTGGATTATCCCTTCTTAGTGCTTTTCTCATATTATTAATTCCTAAGATACGTTATGGAATTTTGGAGACGAAATTCTTTTAATGGGGGAAGAATGTAAAACCCTAAAAATTTGAATATTTTATGATAAATAATAATAAATATGTTATATGGTAAAAATAATATATTTTGATGTTTGAATATGATAAGAATTGATTTGAGATCAATTCAATAAATATTTGTGAATATATGAGTGCATATGTGCAAGACATGCACAAAGGCCAAAAGAGAAATCTGAGATTTATGATCAGTTATGAGTTTTTATATTTTACACACTGATGCATTTAGAATTTGAGAAAGTGTAAAAGCTAAAAGTTGTAGGTCTCTTCAATAGATTTACAAAAAATCTTAAATTACCTCATTCGAAGGTTGGACGTGAAAGTTATGGCCAATATACAAAACCCCAACCTGTGTGCAGGTTTCCATACGGTCGACTGCTGGGCGTGCAGACGCAAGGATTGTTTCTGTTTTGGGTTAGTTTTGTTTATACTGAATTCGGGAGTGTACCTAAGTATATATATCCATTTTGAAGCTCCCAGAACCCTCTTTTAAACCCTAATAGCCTCAACCCCCTCCTCTTTCTCTCTCAAACCCTAAACCCCCTTTTCTTTGGCGATTCTTGGAGGATTTTGGACGAGCTGACGCGAGATCCATCGGTGTTCAGTGAAGGAGGATCATTCTCACTAGTTTTTTGGGAGTTCATCAACACCTCTCAGGTAAGTTTCATCTCGCCCAATCCTACACCTATGTTTTAAATGTTTTAATAAAGTTTTTACTATATTTTATGAGCCTAAAATGCTATTTTATATAAAAAGATAGATCTTTATATTGTATGTTACAAAAAGAATAAGTTTTCAGTTAATAAAGATCACCCATGAATTTTTTAATGCAGATCTAGATCTAAAATTTTTCCTAACAAGAGTTTTGAAAGAAAGATAATTATTTTCAAACGTGTCGACATGTATACATGTGTTTAAAAAGGTTTCTTTTTGTCTATAGTGATTAGATTGTATTTTTTTACATATTCTAGAAATGCTAAATTATGTATATAGGATTTGTAGTATATAGAATAGTCATATAATTGCTTTTGAATCAACCTCGAGGAGCAAAAACCTGTAGAAAAGGTTTCTGTCTCTTCGCGGTCGACCGCTGGGGAATTTTCTGCATGTTCATATTGTTGCATAAGTTTGTGTGGCTGACGAGACACCTAGGTTATATAGGATTATAATACACTGGGATTTGTGTATATGAGTTGACTACGGACACTAGTTTTAGATTCACTCACCAAGGTACGAGAGTGAGTAGTAAATATGTTGATTTTTTTATATTACTTCCATATTGAAGTCCTCGTGTTGGACTATAATCCATTGAAGTCCTCGTGTTGGACTATAATCCATTGAAGTCATTGTGTTGGACTATAATCTATTGAAGTTCTCGTGTTGGACTATAATCCATTACAGTCCTCATGTTGAACTTTAAGCTTTTGCAGTTTATGTATTGGACATTTACCTATTTTAGTCCACGAGTTAGGCATGTATTTAACATATGACAGATCATTGATATTATGGTTTGAAATGGAGCTATATTTCTTTATTGCTCCACGTTGTATTTTTTTTGAGATTTGGTATATAGCTATTTACAATTTGAGCTAACGGGAGACGTATCTATGATCGTGTTGTAAATTTCTAAAATCAAGCCACCATTTTATTTCGGAGTAGATGACTGACTATCTATATGTATTAACAACTATTTTTCTCTCTTCTAGCCCTTCCACCTAGAGTTGGTTGAGATGTTACTCACTAGCACTTGACGCTTGTTGTTTCCCCCTTTCAGGTAACGAGCCAAGTGCACGAAGAGCCGTAGGTTGATGGAGTTGCTCTAGTAGTTATTTATCTATATTGTTAGTAGTTTATGTCAGAACTCCATAGTTGGTGTGTTTATGAACATTTGAGTTATCATTCTAGTTTTCTAAAGGCAATGTGCCTAAATGTCATTTCATTTGATTTTCTATGTCAAGACACTTGTATTTAGTCAGATGTTATTTCTCTTAGAGATTTGTATATTTATTTCAGTGGTGATGATTTCTTCAGAATATCTGTCATTTAGTATTTCTTCTGTATATTTTCTCTAGCATGTTTTGTACCTACACCTATTGTTGATTTTACTAGATAGATAGTAATTGTGATGGTAAAATATGCCATTGCACGGTGTAGTGTATGGTAGGTTTGACATTCTTGGTTCTACCTTGGACTACTGCCTTGTTGAAACCAGGGGTGTCATAACTGATGAGATGACTATTGTAGGCATTTTCCAGCTCATCAGTCGACTAACGACCTTATCAGTCGACTGATGACCTTATCGGTCGACTGATGACCTCATCAGTCGAGTGGTCAGTCGACTAAAACAAAAAAGAAATTTTTTATTATTCTAGGCGATTTCTTTAGTCGACTGAACACATTCATCAGTCGACTGATAACACTGTATCAGCTTGATTAAAATAGTAAATCTGATTTTTAAACTACCTTTAAAAAAGCAAACAAATTTTAAAAATTATGAAACTTTAAGAAATAATTATAGACATAATAATACACATGTTACAAAATCAGATTTTCAAAAATCACCTCCTAAATGAGAAATATATTCATTTTTCAAAGTAGTCCAAAACATAAAAATAAACAACACTTATTTTTGACATTTTGACTAAACCATATTTTAAAACTTTACAAAATGATTTTATAGACTTAATAAAATATGCATAAAGTGATATTGAAGTCTATAAACTAATAAAATAATATTTTCACAAAAACACTTATATTTTGATAAAATCAACAAATACGTGTGTGTGATTAATATGAGCTTAAAGTATTAACACACAAGTATACCTATACTACAAATACTATAAACTATATACATAAGATTGAAGGTCTTCAATATAGATTGACTTGGTACACTTGCGGATGAAGTTTGAACTTGAATTGCATTGCTTCACTCTACTATTCCGCCAACCTCCATTGGATATGATCGTTAATGCCCGATTCCATCAATCCGCGAACATATTGTTTGTCTAAAATAAATATACAAAAACATAAATACTAGATAAACAAAGTTAGTTGTAAATTGTTTATTAAACATCATCAAAATAAAAAGGCCAACAAAGGGTAAGGGTAAGAGATCTTTCACCGGACCTGGAGGACCCCAGCAGCGGGGTAAGGATTTTTAGCATCAGCAGCAAGGATTTTTAGCATCAGAGGGGGTAGCAGCAGTCCAAATTTCAAGGGAAATGTCATTACTATCAGAAATTTGGATATAGAGTAGCAGAATGCCACAATGCACCAAGAGGAGGCTAGCAGTAGGGACGAGGATAAGGTCAACAGTAAAACCATGGCCAGGGCTAACAGCAGTAGCAAGGGCGTGGTTACGACTAGCAGTAGTGGAGGATCGACGCACCACCTATAGTTCCGATGATTAAGGGGCCAGCAGGCCAAATCCATGTTATTCAGAAGATTCCTAAAAGACAGATAGTTCTGTATGCTCCACCACCACTAGTTCAGCAGTCACCAGACACCAGCAGGATTTATGCGATCGTACCACGTGATCAGGGTGCGAGCGAAGCTATAATGGAAGGCGTCTTTCTTGTGAATTCCTTTCCAGCTTAGATCTTGTTTGATTCAGGAGCTTCACATTCTTTTATTTATCATGGCTTCATGGATAGGCTCCAGTTAGTTGCACATCCGTTAGACGTACTGTACTTCGTCTCTACTCCTCTAGGGGAGGTATCCCTATTAGAGAGTATCTATAGGAGCTGTGTCATCAGCTTAGATGAGTCCGAGTTTCTCATAGATCTGATCATGTTGTGGATGTTAGATTTTGATATCACTCTCGGTATGGATTGGCTTTCATCCTACCATGTTAGTATTGACTATTTTGCTAAGATAGTCAACTTGCGGGTGTCCGATGGGTCTGAGTTGATCGTAGCGACCTCACAGTGCAATCAATTTGCGGAATCTCTTCTGGCATACGTCAAGGAGGTAATGCTGAGGGACCAGAGTGCTGATTTGTACAAGACTAGAGTTGTCTCATATTATCAGGATGTCTTTCAAGACATACCTAGGTTACCTCCTGTGAGAGAGGTTGAGTTCTGCATCGAGTTGCAGTCAGGCACAACACCGATATCCCAAGCATCCTATCGTATGGCACCTATGGAGATGAGGGAGCTACAAGCCCAGTTGGATGAGTTGTTACCTCAGGATTTTATTCATCGGAGTCAATCTTCATGGGGAGCACCGGTCCTTTTCGTGAAGAAGAAGGATGGTAGTATGCGGTTATGTATCGATTATCGTGAGTTGAACAAGGTCACCATCTGAAATAGGTACCCATTACCAAGGATTGATGACTTGTTCGACCAGCTACAGAGAGCATAGTATTTCTTAAAGATTGATCTTCGTTCTGGTTATTATTAGTTACGGATTTGGGAGATGGATATTCCCAAGACCACCTTTCTGACTCGATATGGGTCCTTCGAATTTCTGATCATGACATTTGGGCTGACCAATGCACCCACGGTATTCATGGATTTAATGAGCTGGGTTTTTCGTTCATACTTAGACCAGTTCGT
The DNA here is from genome assembly GCA_022839385.1 of Asparagus kiusianus. Taxonomy (NCBI): domain Eukaryota; kingdom Viridiplantae; phylum Streptophyta; class Magnoliopsida; order Asparagales; family Asparagaceae; genus Asparagus; species Asparagus kiusianus. The sequence continues at coordinate 15,076 of BQKN01059487.1, forward strand.
GATCATATTTATCGATGATTTCCTTATCAATTCGAGATCAGAGGCAGAGCATGAGCAACATCTATGATTAGCATGGCAGACCTTATGGGAACATCAGTTATACGCCTAGTTTACTAAATGTGAGTTTTGGCTTTTCGAGGTTAGTTTTCTTAGCCACGTCATCAGCAGAGAGGGTATAGTAGTGGATCCAGTTAAGGTTACAGCAGAACTTGATTGGGAGCCGTCGAAG
>BQKN01059490.1:371-16105 GCA_022839385.1 Asparagus kiusianus
TCCTAGGGCCGGCCGAACCCCCCCCCCCCTTGTTTTTGATTTTTTTCTTTTCCCTCGAGCACCCTTTCTCCCTCAAACCTTGATAGTTGTCTCTGATCTAGGCTTCCTTTTGATCTTGGACTAAAAGATCCCTCAAAAAACCATTTTTTAGAATTCCTCTCAGGCCCCTCGAACGCGTGGCTCAAGTTTCCTTAAAGATCTCATCTTTATTGGATCTCGAGCCTTTCTTCAGGTAAATCTTCCACAATCTTGATCTTTTTCATGCTCAATTCAATTTATGCATTTGTGGGATCGTATGTGAGGGTTGAGGGTGTGATTTGACGCCTCGAGATAATCTTTCAAGGGGTAAAAATTGCAATTTTGAGGGGTTTTTATGTAAAAATTAGGGCTGAAATTATTTTTTGAATCTAACCCCTTGAGTTATTTTGTAGGTCATCATGTCTCGTGCCCCGAGAGGTCGTTCCCCTGCTGTGTCGGTTGATGGCGCGCCTCCCTCTTACGCTGGTGAGCTACTTTTTTGCAAATAAACCCTTTTTCTTAGAAATTTGTAAACTGATCCTTCTTACCCCACGTTGTTCTCCTTGGTGAGGCAATCGGGAAGAGCCTTGATTCTCCTTGGTGAGGATCGATGCTTTTTGGCATGTTTGGGAATTTTGCAAATTAGCCCCTTTTTTCTTGAAAATTTGCAAATTGGTCCTTTTTACCCCCACGTTGTTCTCCTTGGTGAGGCAATCGGGAAGAGCCTTGATTCTCCTTGGTGAGGATCGACGCTTTAAAGATATATTTTGCTTGGTCAAAACCATATCTCAAAAATAAAGGGGGCGATTTGACGCTACATTGCGCTTTATAAGGCAGGGATATGTTGTCGACATATCCTGTTTTGTGATTGCACAATGTGGGCAAATCGTCTCACCCTTTATAAGGCAATGACTCTATCTTAGCTATTTGTAAGATGAGTTCAATTTCCTTTTATAATTGAGACTAATCAGTGTTTAACTGTTTATTTTGCAGTGGGATACCCTTCTGGATCATTCTTATCCCACGCAGTATATGGGCGTCGTGGCGAGTATTACTCGATCTCTGACGATCTTTCCCCTATACCAGTTACTCCTCAGTTTGCTTCGGGCATATCGACTGAGGTTGCCCAAGTGGTGAGGGAAAGTGGGCATCGAGCTATTCGCCAGCTGATTACAGATGCGCCTTTTGTGAAGGACGCCAGCTCTACTCAGCCTCTTCGGAAGAGCGATTTCTTATTTGGTGATTCTGTTGACGACCCAGAAGCTGTATTTATTGATGCTGAGCAGTGGCTTCATAAGACCGGCAGTGGCTTCATATACTTGCCGGAGATTCCTCGGCATCGCTTATTGACTGAGCTCAGGCGTCAGGCTGTGACACGGGAGATGTCGTGGCGCTTGACGGAGGATCATGAGAGTGTCCATTGCGGCTATGTCACTCATCAGGCAGTTCCTGGCTCGAGTAGGAGTCATATCACCGGATTGCATCCTGGAGTGTTAGGTCTGGATGCACCACCACGTAACGAATTCCTTGCCACCGCTTCTACCTTGAGGAATCGCCTCGCTGCTCTAGGACGGGAGATGCCTGCGACGCGTTACAGGATTTATGGTTGGGTCCATTCTATGGACAAGTTTTGGTGGACCCGCATGACGACGTACATATTGAGCCGATGGGGCGAGGAGTTGCACGCTTGCGGTTTGTATGCGGCCGTTTGTGCCACCATGTATGGCTTGCCTGTCAGTTTGAGGCATTTCTGTGCTTTGTTCGAGCTATATAATCCAGACTCGAACATTTTTCTGACCCGGCAGAGGGAGTTGGGCTTGGCTCTTCACGAGATGCACATGATTTCTGGCTTGCCCATAGGACAGATGCTATACCAGGAGTACTTTCCCTCTAATCATGAATTGGACCAGTTGAAGGATCGTATGCCCGATCGCTATGAGACTCTATGGGATCTTACTTGTCACTATCACATTGCTTTGGCACAGTCTGAGCCTTTAGCAAAGAGGACCAAGGCATCTGTGAGTCTAAAGCAGTTTGCCAATTATTTGTTCAAGAATCTGGAGAGCAGTTCTGGCGAGGATATTTGTGAGTTGGGCACACTCACTCCTTCAGAGGTGAACAGTCTACTGAAGAAGATTGACGCTCACTCTTACACTACTAGCAGTCCTGAGGGTGGCTTTCCTGCAAAGACCAAGTTTAAGTCATTCTTGTGGCATGCTACCGCACCGATTCGACCGATGACTCTTCTTGCCGGCTTTCTTGCTATCTGGTTGAAAAAGTGCGTGGTTCCATATCAGTCTGGCGACGCCTTGCCCTTGGAGGTACTTTACCCAGCAGTTCAGCTCGCCTATAAGAAAGAACTCTCACTTCTTCCGGTGATGGTGGTTAACATCCATCGAGGACTTCGACAGCTTTCCAGTGCCTTCTCACGGAAGGAAACTGATTTGCCAGGTCAGATTCCCACTCTTAAGGTGGAGCTTCCGTACGCTTATTTGATGGCTTGGTTCGTATTTCACCGCTCGGATATGATGTCGGTACCGAACACCATAGACCACTCTGTTCCACTGTTACAGTTGCTTGAGAATGGCAGGTGGGAGGGACGCGGATTTTCTGATGTCAGACAGCAGCTGCAGGTCCACAAGTGTTGGGCATTTTCCACTTGTTTTCCGCAGTTCTCCGGCCGATACGGCGAGTGTTTGATAGATGAGGAGAGGCCGAGAGAGTATCGGACTCACTTAGACATCGGCTGCTTCAACTGGCTGGTGAATATTAGACCCGGCTATCTGACTTTCCGGGTGAGGGATCAGTGCTTCATAGAGCCATATCTACCCTGCCGATTCGCTCGCCAGTTTGGCTATGATCATCTTTACGTCGGGAATCCTCGTCAGCAGCTTCGGACCCATAGTGGTTTGGTAGACGGTCTCCGTGCATGGTTGTGGACCGTGACTGGCTGTACTGGTGCTAAGTTCAGCCTCCCGAGTGCTGATCGGCAGTTGAACCTCACTTTCTTGAGCTGCAAGTGGTTGTTAGCAGCCAACAAGACTATCCCTGTGAAGCCGATTGCGGAGCTAGAGGCTGAGGAGGCTTCTCAGGTTGATTCCCGTAGGATTCCAGAAAATGCTAGGGCACAGAGGGTACGGAACAAGACTCGTCGGATTGATGAAGAGGGACGGAGGACCTTTCATTCTGCAGACGAAGTTTCAGGCGGAGACCCTGAAGATTATGAAGACTTTTCCGAGCGAGGTTTGTGATTCATCTTTTCCTTCTATCTTCCAGAAGTATTGAAACTGACTATGGTTTGATGTTTCAGGGACCACAGTTGATCAGGATGAAGAATTCCATCCTCCTCCTCAGGCGAGACCTTCGATCCCCACTGCTAGGCGGAAGAGATTGGCCCGCAAACCTCGTGTGGCTTCACGAGCATCTGATATGGATTTGGCTGGTGATGATCCTGCTAATGACGGAGGTAACATCTACCCTGAAACCATCCTCTTGATTATTCTGAACATTGACTCATGCTTTTCCCTTCTCTATATAGGAGAACGTGGAGAGAGCGAGATGAGCCCTGATCCCGTTCCTATATCTCCTGGTGAGTCTGACCCCCTGCCTCAGGTGGAAAGATCTACAGGAGTTGCTGACATCGGGGAGAGTGTCAATGTAGGACCTGATCCCGTGAATCCAGGTACATCTAACACTGACAATGTATTTTTTAGATGACGCACAAAGGAATTTGTGCATCGTCTAATTGTTTCTGTATTTCTTGCTCCTTCAGATGACCTGCAGGAGGCGAATGAGGATTTTAGAAATCAAGAGGCTAATGCACCTGTGCAAGGTAACTCCTTTTTATTGGTTGTAGTCTCTTCATTCTTCTTTGACACTTATATTCTCTTGTGTCAGACTTCTCGATTGATGATTTTGATGAGGGAGGCTTGTTTGCGGACACTCCTATGCTGAACTTCATGTATAGCTCGCCCCAGATTGATGACCAGTTACCTGGGGATATGTTTTCTGAGTCCACATTTGCTAACAATCCCGAGGATGGTTCCCTTGAAGGTATGTGCCTCCTTCTGAGTTGATTATAGGACTAGCCAATCTTGACTAGTGCAGCTATAATGTAACGCCTCTGCGAATTTCGTTTTGAATTTGACAGGAGCTTTTGTTGAGAAGGACCCTGTTGAGCCGGTTGCGAGACCAACTACACCAGTTGATGCACCTGCAGCCGTTACACCTTCACCACCCCCAGCGGCTCAAGGAGAAGAAGGTATAAGTCAACTCATTGAGGAGCGCTATTCTCTTTTTTTTTATTAAGACTTTTGACGGACTTCTCCCTTCTTTGTGTAGGGCGTTCTTCTCGTCTTCATGTCCTAGTGAAGGAGTTGTTATCTGACGACGATCCCGACAAGGTCGTCATCTGTATAGAAGTTCGCTCCTTCTTCTCCTTCGTGAATGCTATGATTGGCAAACTCTTCCACGGCGGACTTTCACTTCACCAGTTTAAACCTCTCCTTAATTCCAGAGTCAATTTGATAAGGGAAGCAGGATATCCAGATTTGGCGAGGGCTATAGTTGACGATCTCGACTGCCTAGAGCATGAGCTTCAGATGTTTCGTGAGCTTCGAGATACCGGCGCCTCTTCATTTATTGCTGCTGAGTTGGACACCCGCTTACAGTCACTGCGCGAGACTCAGATTCTTGCTGAGCTTGAGATTCAGATGCAGCGAGACTGAGTAGCTCGAGTCGAGACTGGCCTTGCTACCAGATTATCTTCACTTGCCGAACTCGATTCCTCTCTTATCTCTTGTGAAACCAAGATAGACCGGCTTGAAAGAGAACTCCGCGAAGAAAAGGAGACCTTGGGTATTCTTCAGATGACGAAGACACAGGACCAGCAGACCTGCGCGGTTTTGTCTGATGAGTTGAAGTCCTTGAAGCAGAAGCTATCCGAGACCGAGGAGGCTGCTGCGAAGACTTCGACCGCCACCGAGGAGTCCATTAGAGCCGAGCTTAGTCAAGCTTATGATGATAAGCTGTCTAAGATCAGTCAGCAGATTTTTAGCCACGGGCTTGATGTATGATTTTGTTTGCTGAGTGTTTTGACTCTTGATTCTTTTAGTGAGACTAGTTTTCATCTTTATTTTTATTATGATTCGTCATTCCGTTTGAAATGTTAACCATAATACTCATAGGATTTTTGGCAAACCCTCAGCCATCAACGGGTTTGATGAGCCTTTACCGACTACCGTTTGAGTCGGGCTAGCATGCGAATTGTTTAAATCCGTTCGCATGTAACGTTGTGCTCAGAGATTGAATTCTCTGAGACTTTGTGCTATGATGTCGAATACATAGACTTTGCCATTGTTACGGGAATAGGCTACCCGACGACACGTGTGAGGTGTTGACTTTAGGCTTTTTGGCTAACCCCCAGCCTTCAACGGATTTGATTAGCCTTTACCGACTACCGTTTGAGTCGGGCTAGCATGCGGATTGTTTAAATCCGTTCCGCACATGACGTTAAGCTAAAAGAGTTAACTCTTTTAGTGCTACGATATTAAATACGTAGACTTCGTCTTTCTCTTGTGAAAAGACTAAACAGCAACGTGTATGAGACGTTGACTTAGGATTTTTGGCAAATCCTCAGCCTTCAACGGATTTGACGTGCTCTTACCGATTACCGTTTGAATCGGGCTTACATGCGGATTGTTTAAATCCGTTCGCATGTAACGTTGTGCTCAGAGATTGAATTCTCTGAGACTTCGTGCTATGATGTCGAATACATAGACTTTGCCGTTGTTATGGGAATAGGCTACCCAGCAACGTGTATTAGACGTTGACTTACCCCTACTTAGGCTTCGGGATAAAGGTCCCCAGAGTCAGGCTCTGGTATCTTTTTCTACGGATAAAGACCAAACCGGCGACGCGTGTTAGGCATCGGCATATCCTTTCTTAGGATTCAGGATGAAATTCCCCACATGTGTAAGGCATGGATTTTGGTATTATTAATAACAACCTACCACAATGTTGAATATATGGACAAGCGTTCTTTTCAACGGTTAAGAACAAACCGGCGATGCGTGTTAGGCGTCGACTTATCCTTACTTAGGTTTCAGGATAAAATACCCCAGAATCGAACTCTGGTGTCTTTTTCTACGGAGAAAGACTAAACCGGCAGCGCGTGTTAGGCGCAGACTTATCCCTGCTTAGGATTCGGGATAAACTTCCTAGGATGAATCCTAAATTGATAAATTTTGGAAAAGGAGTTGGTGTGGGGAAGAAAGAATTTTATATTCTATTCCCCAAACAAGGAAGGAAGAATTTTATATTCTATTCCTTGATTCTGGAAAGGAAGAATTTTATATTCTATCTCCAGCGGAAGAAGGAAACTAGAAGTGGGATCTCCACTCCGAGAATCCGGAAGATCTAGATAAACTTACCTTTTATAGGATTGGTTATATGATCAGAAAATGAGTTTTCTCGTTTATCGAACTGAAATTTCTACTTCGGTTATAACCATGAGAAGGTTGAACCAAAGAGAAAAGAAAGGGAGTTCTTTCATTTATCGAAAGGGGACTCCGAACTGAAAATGGACCTCTTGTTCATGGAAGGAATCAAGAGGGCCAGAAGAACATTCTTGGTGGACTCATTGTCGATTGGAATTGATCAGTGAGGGGTTTTGGAAAATGAATTTGATTTTGGGTTATCCTCTTGGAATATTAAATGTAATATTCTTCAAGGAACTTCCCGGTAAATGAGTTATCCTGAACGTACTAGGGATAGTACTTTTTCAAAAACTTCCCATTTATTGGCATTAATTGCCTGACGCCCTCTAAAGAAATTAGGCGGTAAGCACCGTTTAAATAGACTGTGTCTATTACAAATGGTCCTTCCCACTTGGGTTCCAATTTACCTTTCTTCTTGGAGGTGAGGATTATTGGTCGACGCGCAGCGAGAACCAGATCTCCTTCCTTGAAGCTTCTTTGGCGAACCCTTTTGTCAAAGACTCTGGATATCCTGGCTTGATAGAATTCGATGTGTTGTTAAGCTTCCAAGCGCTTTTCGTTCAGCCTTTCGAGTTCCTCAAGACGTTTTTGATGCTGCTCTTCAGTCGTCATCTCCGTTGCGAGAGCGATCCGAAGGGAGGGGATTTGAATCTCCAGCGGTAGCACAGCTTCACATCCGTACACCAACGAATATGGGGTAGCTCCCGTGGGTGTGCGAATAGTGGTGCGATAAGTCCAGAGCGCTTCGCCGAGTTTATCGTCCTAATCTCGCTTATTGGTCTTTACAAGCTTTGACAGGATCTTGATGATCGTCTTGTTGAAAGCCTCAGCTAATCCGTTCGTAGCGGGATAATAAGCCGTTGACGAGACATCTTGAATCTTGAATTTGTCACAGAACCTGATGAAGGCGTTGCTTATGAATTACGGACCGTTGTCATGAATGATCCGCCTCGGCACACCGTGTCGGTATATGACATGATGCTTGATGAAGTTGATGACGTTGTTCATTTTCACTTCTTTAAGCGGAATGGCTTCAGCCCACTTTGAAAAGTAATCGGTGATAGCGAGAATAAATCGATCACCCTTGACTGAAGGAGGAAAGATAGGACCGACAATGTCCATACCCCATGTCTTGAATGGCCAGGAAGTGGTTGACGTGTGTAACCGCTCCGGTGGTTGGTGCATATAATTTGCATGCACTTGACAAGCGTGACATTCTCGGGCGTACTCGATCGCGTCACGAACCATTGTTGGCCAGAAATATCCTATTCTTCTGATTCGATCATACAGTTTGGGACCAGGCTGATGCACACCGCATTCTCCTTCATGTGCTTCCTTAAGAACTTCTTTTGCTTCTTCGTTCGAAAGGCATCGGAGAAGCAAATCATCATACCCCCGGCGATATAACGTACGGGTCTCGGTATTATAGAAGAACCGTGGCGCTCTTCGGCGAATAGATTCTTTTTCCTTTACATCCTCTGGCAAAATGCCATATTGAACGTAATCAATAATGGGAAAGCGCCAATCTCGGGACTCAGACCCGATTTGGGTTGAGTTCACCTCTTTGGCGTTTTCGCTTCTATCATCCTCCTCTTCAACCTCCATATCGTATATGGGTATACAGAGGTGGTGTGATCTTACTGTGACTAGCAGTTCAGTTTTAGGCGGTTGCACGAGTGATACTGCCAGTGCTGCCAGTGCATCCGCATAAGCGTTCTGAAGACGCGGGATGTATTCGATGTAAAATTCTTCAAAAGAATCTGCCATTCTGATAGCCTCCTGGTGGTACGGAATCAGATCTGGGTTCCTGACTTCATACTCTCCACGAACTTGGTTGACGATTAATTGAGAATCCCCAAAAGCTTCGAGATACTCAACCCCCAGCTCCTTGGCGAAACTGAGTCCAATGAGGAGCGCGTTGTACTCGGCTACGTTATTGGAACATGGATTCGTCAGTGAATAAGCTCGAGGCATCACGTGCTTCCCTGGGGAAACTAAGACAACTCCGACTCCGGAGGAGACTCTAGAACATCCAGGGGTTATTGCCTTATTAACTGCTCTCGAAGCACCATCAAAGTATAATTGCCATACTTGTTGGTGTGATGTGGTATTAACCTCGTGGGTTTCATCTGGCAAGTCATCATATACTTCAACTGCGTCTGTTGTCGGGCTTGTCGCCAGAAGATCACAAATTGCTTGTCCTTTGACCGACTTCTGCTGTTTGAAGTGCAAATCATACTGGGACAAGAGAAGGGCCCACTTTGCCAATCGCCAGTTCATCGAACCTGGTTGAGTCATGAATACCCGTACCGGATTAACATTAGCGATGACGTAAATTGTTTGGCCAACCAGGTAATGTCGCATCTTCTGTACTGCGAATACCAATGCGAGACATTCTTTCTCGATCATCGGATATCGAGATTCGGCGCCTATCAAGGTCCGACTTAGATAGTAGACTGCCTGTTCGTGACCATTATCATCGTCTTGCGCTAGTAAAGCACTTATCGAGTGGTTCATCGCCTTGATATAAATCAAGAACGGTTTACCTGATTTTGGTGCAACAAGAACAGGGGGATTCATCAGATATGCCTTGATATCTTCGAATGCTTTTTGGCAAGCCTCGTCCCAAATAAACGACACGCCCTTCTTGTTTAGCTTAGAAAATGGTTGGCACTTCCCAGATAGATTTGAAATGAACCTCCTGATGTAGGCTAAACGCCCTTGCAATCCTCTGAGTTCTCTTAGATTTCTCGGGGGTTGCAATTCATTTATTGCCCTCACTTTGTCTGGGTCAATGTGTATACCCTTAGTGGTGACGACGAATCCAAGGAATTTTCCGCTGGACATTCCGAGGAAGGATTTTGTGGGATTCATCTTCAATTGATGACTCCGCATGAGATCAAACATCGTTCTCAAGTCTTTGATGTGATCTTCTTTGTTGCGGCTTTTTACCACCAGATCATCGACGTAGCATTCAACCGTTTTCCTGAAGTGTTTTTGGAAAATCTTAGTCATCGCTCGTTGGTATGTGGCACCTGCATTCTTCAGACCGAAGGGCATCACCGTGTAACAGAAGATACCGAGGGGCGTTCTGAATGCTGTATGCTTCTCGTCATCCGGGTGCATCTTGATTTGATTGTATCCTGAAAAGCCGTCCATGAAGGACATTCTTTCGAATCCGCATGTATTATCGATAATGACATCTGTGATTGGGAGAGGAAAATCGTCTTTTGGACACGCTTCATTCAGGTTCCTGAAGTCGATGCAAACCCTGATTTTGCCATTCTTCTTCATGACGGGAACAATGTTGGCTAACCAGTCTGGATGTTGTTCCTCTCGGATAAATCCTGAGTCGATCAACTTCTTAACCTCTGTCTCGATGGCTTCCATAATTTGCGGACGAAACCGTCTTTGCTGTTGCTTGACAGGTTTAGCATCCGGCTTGATGTCGAGGCGGTGCATTGCCACATTAGGGTCGAGCCCTGGCATGTCTTCGTAGTTCCAGGCGAAGACATCAATGTATTCTCTGATCAGGGCATTTAATTCCTCCTTCTCATCTGGGGGAAGACTACCGCTGATAAATATGGGCTTCGGATTGGCCTCATCGCCCATATTGATTTGGACTACTTCGTCTTCGGTGGGTGGTTCTCTCTGTTCAAACCTATCACCATATTGCATGTTTAGGTGACGAACCCATGGGTCCTCCCACGTTGGCATTTGATCGTCATCCTCCAATATAGATGGATCAGCTGTAGTCATGTTCGACATTAAGGTCTTGAACATTTCTTCCAAACTTGTGTCGGAATCCCATCCTGTGGAATCTGCCGAGCACCCATCCTTGGCTTTATTAGCAATTTGATCGATAATTTGCCAACCACATTCATCATCAGACGAGGAAACATAGCCTAAGCCTCTTTTGTGACGGTAATAATTATCTGGTTTCCCTTTTGGTACATATGCCGCTTTGACTGGGACACGGGAACCTCGATCGAAGTATAAACCTTCTCCGAGTGTGAAGTCGTATCCTTGCTTTTCCATGAGCGTGCGTGCTTCCGGGCTATACTTAGATAAATGCAGACCAGATTTGTCATCATCTTCATCTTCTCTTAGGAAATGATCTGGCAACGGAAAATTCTCTCCTTTACCATAAATCACTTCTTTTTGTCCCTCTATCTTGGCAGGAACAATCTGGGTTGTTCCGAAAGAATGCTGAAGGCGTTTCTTCGTTACATAAGATGATCGGAGCGGCATACATAAATCAGGATTATCGTATAATCCCTTTGTCGCATCATCAAGAGACAAGGAGTACTCTAAATCGTGATTTATTTCAATATCGGCAAGTTGCCAGTTACAACCGCCATCTGACGATTGTTCATCGTCAAGATTGATTACATAGGGTACAATGTCATTTAAAACAAAACCACCATTGTAATCGAATCCGGCCTCGGAATCAGCTTCTTCTCCGCTGTCCGTGCCTTGGACCGATGGTTCTGTATCGGATTCATTACCATAAAGGAGAGAATCTGTGAAGTAATTCTCATACCCTTTGAATGGTTGCTTATCCGCGACCACCGTCCTAACTTTTCCATCAGTGTCGACATATTTCAAACACTGATGTAGAGTGGAGGGAACTATAACATTACTATGGATCCAAGGCCGACCCAATAGTAAGTTATAGGATGTCTCAGCATCAATCACGTAGCACGTGACCTCCGTCTTCAGATCGCCCATTTGGCACTTTATTCGGATTTTCCCCAAAGGTCTTGACCCGCTGGTGTTGAATCCGTAAATGACTGTGCCCGTAGACGCCAACTTGCTGACTGGAATGCCAAGGCTATGCATTAGGCGAAGTGGCATAATACTCACAGCGGAACCCGGATCCACTTGGATTCGGTTGACTTCGCTGGAGCCAATGTACCCGACAAAATACAGGGGCCGATCATGATTTGAATTCTTCGTCTGCATGTCCTCTTTGGTGAAGGTGATGCAGGGAATATTCTTAGCCGCCACATTGCACTGCTGGGCTAAAAGTTCCAGCTCCTCAGGCGCTGGCTTGATCCGAGTGAGAAATGCTTCTGAATCGGCCAAGGCCTCTTGTAAGGCTTCTCTAGTCTCCTTGGACAGTCGCAGCAGTTCATACAGCGTTATCCGTGCTGGAATATTAGCTAGCTGAGCCATGATGTCGAAGGCATGCGGAGTTTCGAACTCTCCGGTTTATCTTTTCCAATCGGACGACTGAAACGAGATTGCTTCGGATTTTAAACCTCCTCGGGCCTCTTTTCTTTCTACTTATCTACCGGCTATCGTCGAGAATCTTCAACCGGTTTGGGAACTGTAATCACCCCCAGTTCCGTGAGAGTCTTGGCTGGTCCCCGTTTTATCACCCCCTGTTCAGCTAATTGATTGCCAGGAGATGGATATTTGAAGTGATATTCGTTTCCACTCCGGGTCGCAAAGACCTCCTGTTCTTCGTCGGAAAGTGGGAAAGCAAGGATTCTTTCGTTATCTTCTCCTGGGATGGCAGAGACTCCATAGCAAGACTTCCCTTTACCCTTTGAGTTCTTCTTGGATGACGATCCGGCCCATTGTTTATCTTCAATCAGATCGGGGTGAACCCAGAGAATTTCACCATTTGGGGCCGTGTGTGGCACCAGTCCCTTTTGGCGTTGTCCGTGCGGGTCATCATTCACCGTTTTCATCCCGACTTTGGTGACGCGCTTTGGCTCGAACCAAGTTGTAGGCACCGATCCAAAACTGATTGACACCGCGTTTGCTCCCACATTCTTCACAGGCTTCGGGGTTATGACTCCTACGTCGATCAATACCTGGATCTTGTCCTTGAGGTGGTAGCAAGACTTCGTTGGGTGGTGGACCGCTCTGTGGTACGCGCAGTACTTCGGATCCGTCACCTTTGTGGCTCCTTCGTGATCTACGATCGCCGGCAGCTAGATTTTGTTGTTCTCCAATAGGTACTTGAAGATGCCGGGAACTTCATCATCCTTGAAGGAGTAGACTTTGGGAAACCTCGGTTCCGAAGACTTTTGCTTCTAAGACCGTTGCTGCCAATGCGACTGCGATTGTTGTGGTGCTCGTTGCTGCTGCTGTTGCTGAGGTTGCAATTAAAAAGTTTGGTTAGCATCAACGGCATTGGCATGAGCTTTACCTTTCCCTTTTTGGTTGAAGTTCTGCTTCGGAGGGTTTGTTGCCGGTTGGCCTCTCTCCGCCTTCTTTCTCCTGATGAATCGCTCAGCTTGCTCTCCTCGGACCTACAAATCCTTCCAGGTCTTGGATGGTGCTGTGCCCATTACTTCCAACACATCCAGTGAAAGGTTGTTGTGGCAGGTCCAGAGGATGAATTCCTCAGTGATCGGGTCCCGGCAATTCATCGCCTTGTTCCGGAACCTCTTGACGAAGGTGTCGACTAGCTCCCCGTCTTTCTGCTTCTCATCGAGCAACGATCCGATAGAGATCTCGATATCGTCATCGAAGAAGTTCTTGAGGAACTTAGTCTCCATGTCGTCCCAGCTGTTTATGCTTCCTGGCTTGAGGCGACGATACCAATCGAAGGCGGCTCCGCGAAGAGTGCCAACGAATGACCGCACCATCAGAGGCTCATTACCAGAGATGACCCCCAAGTGCGATTTGAAGTAAATCAAATGCTGAGTAGGTGAACCCATCCCATTAAACGGCATGAAGTTAATTAGACTAAACTTTGCCGGATATGGGATTGATTCCCACTCTCTTGGGTACGGACAAGGAATGCCCGTCTTTTTTATCTCTTGAGCGGAAATCAATGTATTGATTTTGCTCTCGAGATTTTTGATCTTTAGGCTTTCACCTGTGTCTTCACTGGCGTTCTCGTTACCACCCCCTGCATTGATGGGAGGGATATTGGTATTGCGAGCTTCATTTGTGTCCTCATCTTCCAGGTTGTTCTGGTTAGGACGACTTGGTTCGCCTTGTTGGTTCCTCAATGCTTGAATCTGTTGGTCATGCATCTCTCTCATGTTCTGCATAGCCATTTGCATTTCGAACCTAAAGGTTTCCTGTTGTTTGGCCATGGCATCTTCAAGCATCTTGGCCACTTGCTCCGCGCTTATCATGAACGACTCGCGGGGCTGTCCTTCACTGGACACGGTGTTATCAGATGCGATTGCTGAGCCAGTGTCTGATTCTTCATCTCCCGAAGGTACTCTTGTTCGGACCCTACCATACGTCGCGCGAATGATAGCCCCGGACTGAAGACGAGTTACCCGTCGGGGTATTTCCGGAATCGCCTCGGGGTTATCCTGAGCCGATATTCCTGTGCTGGTCATATTGGCAGTGACCCTTGAGTGTTCACTGTCTTTGACCATCGTTTTTCTTCGTTGGAAACGCCTATGCCTTGGTTTCGGCACTCCAGTGCTGAGTCTTTCGAACACCGAGACTCTCTCAGGGACTGCCTTGACACAATTGCATTCCGACAGTACCGCCCGAATAAGCTTTGAGCAAGGACACTGAGTTTCGAACCTTCGAGGGCTCCTCTTTCTGGATTTACTCGTACCCCCGGCACGATAGTACAGCTCGTCCGTTTGAAGGTTGGAGCAACCTATCGTGTGTTGGCACGCTCTCCCAGGTATAACGTCGTCGTCATCAGACGACGACGTTTCCTTCTGAGGATGAATTATCTTCTTCGGACCATCCAGAGTCACACGCCTTGAAACGCGCCTTTGTGAGCGTGAATCTTCAGCGGGCTCTTGTACTTCGATACGCAAAGTTGTGCGCTTGGGTGCCGCGATTTTCTCCAAGTGTTGAGGGTTGCGGCGACCCCCAGCATGTTGAATTGTTTGGGACTTCTTCATTGGCCCCAAGCGTTCCTGGACTGGAGTTTTGCCTCGTTCCTTAAGAAGTGGACCGAGACGCTCCAAAACTGACTTCCTCTTCTGGGACGGTCCTGCAGGATCTCCCGGAACAGTTGCAGAAATCACTGGCTGTTTGGATTGATTTGCCGGGTGTTGAATCTTCGGAGGCTGCGGGTTTTGCTCCTTAGCCTGAACTGCTTCAGACTTCGGCCTCCAAACCTTGCGAGTTGATGGCGGCTTCTTGACCACCTCCTTCTGCAGCTTCCGATGGGCTTCTTCAGCTTTGGCCCGTGCTTGCGCCGATAATGCGCGACGTTTGCGGATACGCTCCTCCAGCGTCGAACGGTTCCGTTTGACACGGACCCACTCCATAGTTGATGGCTTGGAGGAACCACCCTTCACTTGTTGTTGAGGCTGTTTGCCTCGTTTGCTCTTCAGATCCGCATGGTAGCGGACCCCGTCAACGGATTCCATGGCCTTGGCGAATTGCTTCGCGAGGCGTTGATGCTGCCTCTGGCGGGCTCTCTTGGAGAGAGTCACCACGCCTTCAATGGCGGACTTGACCTGCTTAGAGGCTGGTGGAACTTCACCCGACGCAACTTCGGCGCCGATCGGGGTGAGGTTGTCGTTGGTGGCTTCAACTTCTTCGCACCAACGCACCTTTCTCCTAGAGGAGAACTTCTGGGACTTTTTGGACTTGGGGGAGGAGGTAGATCCAGATGAGGACACGTACTCCTCGTACTTCTATTGGTCGAACTCATACTCGACCTCCTCCACGACCGGGATCGAGATCCGCGGCTGCGACGCTCCGATCTCGGCAGCGAGATCGGTGGCTCCCACTGTGGTCGCCAGATTATTCGTGGGAAAAATCAAATCTTTCTTCATTGCTGATTCCGTTACACTCTTAAATAACAACTTTTTGTGTTACAAAGATCCGGTCTTTTTATAAGAGCCGGTTACAACAAAAATCAAAGAAAATAAAGAAAAATTACAACTTTCCTTATTTGTCGAACAAATCACAAGATCCTGTTATCCGGTCTCTTGCTTTTGTGGGTTGTTTGCCTGCACCACGGTTGTTTACCGTGGACCACCGCGCGATCTAGATCCGAGCAGATCTACGAAGTATTACGGGTATTATCCCACCAAGGAGATAATAGCCGGGAGGGATTGTTTAACCAAGGAAACAACCGCTCGAATCTCGGGATCAAAGAACCAAACTTTGATCCGGAGTATAACGATGTAGATCTGAGGATTAGATTCTTTCGAACTCCTGCCTTGTTTGGTGCGGGTGCTCGCCAAGAACCGAATCCGAGTGTCCAAGTCTTCAAGCCTTCAAAACTCCGAGGTGAGGTCACAATCCGGCAGAGTTTCGGCTCTT
>BQKN01059490.1:16205-32447 GCA_022839385.1 Asparagus kiusianus
GTGGCTCGGTTTCGGCCGAGTCCCCCGGGTGTTATTCGTTTCGTCCGTTGTTCTGTTGTTTTGTCCGAGATTTGCTTCGTGGCTGATCTGGACTTTGATTCGGTTGTGTGGTCTTGATTTGGCAGTAAATCCGCCTCGGTGTTTGAGTTCAAGTCCGTTTTGTTGTTTGGACGACTCGTTGACTTTTCGAACCGTTGGATTGGTTCCACATGCGAACGTATTCCGTTTCTTGCGTGCCTCGTCGCCTCGAACGTCCGTTGATTTGTTGAATCATCGTGCCGAGCTATGTTAAGGGACCTATAGGTAATTTTATACACCTACAGGCACTAAAGCACTCGGAGCTATAGAGCTCGATTGAAGAGTCGCAAGCGGTCTCAGTGGAGCTAAGCTGGAAGCGCCTACATCCTGCGCTGGCCCAAGAAAAAGCGTCAAAGGAGTTTGTTGCTCTGGCAGGGGAGTTTCTGCTCTAAGCTCTTCAATTGCTAGTGTCGGGGATCCTGCACATGAAAAGTTGTTAAAACACAAACAAAATTAAATTGAAGAATTAGCAACACTTAAGTGCAGGAGAAATAGCGATATAAGTTGACGCTTTGTAAGAAGTGACCACCGATGGTTCATCAATATTCGCGTCGTCATCCGAAAAAGTCCCCCATGATACCTTGTCATCATCTTGTGCTGCGAAAGATTGTGGCGAGCTTATGACAATAACTGACTTGAGAACTAATCATGTTGTTGGACTAGGTCTTACAGCTCCCATTATCGGCATCAGCGCAGAAGAAGAAGGAGATCGATACCCTTTAAGCTCGTCTAGCTCAGCCACCTTAGGCTCACCTGTAGCGGGCTCAGCTTCTTCAGCTTAAGCAGCTTTGGGCATGACTTCCTCTTGCATCGCCTCTATGATCGGAGGAACAACACTTGAAGTCTGACCCGGGACCATTATAGCAGGAGGTTACATCACTGGAATGGACTCTGCATCCCTAGCAAATGATTCATTCTCACCTTCTTCTTCTGAAGGATGATAAGAGGAGGCTACACCTGCTAAGGCTGGGCCAATCGAACGGAGTCCAACCCGATGAGAGAGACCCACAACAGACGATTCCTCTTCTTCCTCCTCTTTAAGATGCACCACAAGGGCGGACTTGAAAGCGTCCTGCATCAATTTAGCTCCATGTTGATCTTTGGAAGTCAGGGATGCAACTGACAATTTTTTGCAAAATCCGCCTCTCCAAATGGCGCGCATCATCCGCAGTAAGAGTTCGCTTCCCCACCACCCTTTCTTCCCGAGCTTCTGCTGCTGCGGCTCCCTCACCCTCAGTCGCCGCTTGTTCACAAGACAAATACTCATCAATCCCCTTTAGACGAGTCATCTTGGAGCTTCTCCTTGATTCGTACATCTTCGTGATCTCCTTTAGACAAGATGTATACATTTTATATTCGGGGATTTGAGAAGCAGCATGGTACGAATTGCAAAAACCTAAGGCAATATAAGAGTTGGGCGTCTTATGAGGCAACTTGAATACTGCTCTAGTACAACCAGCTATCGAATAGTACCACACCTAGGCTCCTTCATAAAGATTGCCGATAAATGGGAGACGAGGGTTAGGATTCCCGATGTATAGCTAGTCATATCTGAACTGCTGGGATAATCAATACGGCTGATAGGGCTCAATGAAGCATTTCCCACCCTACCTGAAGATAAGATATCCCGTCAGATATTGATGAGTCAACGGAAGGTGCCGCCAGTCAAATTTGTGAAGGTATTAGGGCCTCGTACGTCCTGATGAGTCTCGCCATATCCATCACCCTCAAAATCAGGGAAGCCACACAATACATGATATTTAAGGTCCTTTGACAAGATCTTCCGGACCATAACCATGTACCAGTTCTCCCACTTATCTGTCTCAAGCCGTCGGATGAATGGCACGAAAGATATGATGTAGGGAGAGGATGCCGTCATCAATGAGGGGTAATGTAAGATGAACCATGCCACCAAATAAGTATATGACATTGGCAAGCGAGGGTTAGGATTTTTCAAAATTTTCTTCCCTTCGGAGCCTGTCTCTTTGACCTGGATGAATTCGAAAGCTAACTCCCTTAGGCTGCTCTATAAACAACATACCATTACGGAGAGAAGATTTATCGGTCTCCCATGAGCTAAGAGAACTGCGAGATATACGACTTTGATCGTAATGGATTCGATCGGCTTTGAAGGTACCAAACACCACTTCAGGCATAGCATTAAGAATCCAGCAAATAAGGCGATATTAGAGATAGGATGTTGAGCTTGATAATGGAAGCCGTCGAACTCGGTAAAGGGCGAAAAGATATCCTCCTGAGCCTCATTGGTGTAGTGAGCGGTAGCAACATCAATTCGAACTTTAATATCATCAAGAGGACTCGCTGCTAGTCAGGTCACCTCAACATCCTTTTAGTTTAGATTTTGAAATAAATACTCAGGCAAGGATACTTGCTTCACACCACCTCCTCGTAGCCCCGCCAACTGAGTGTAGATGTGGAAGTGACATATCTCTTCCCAAAAAGTTTTATAGATCTTAGGATTTGTCGCTCTCAGAATTGTGAGTTCTTTGATCCCTGGGACAAACTCCTCATATGGCAGCTCCCCGAATGGTAGGCCAGAGACTTCAAACATTTCATGCAATGCAAAACCCCCAACTAGTGTGAAGATGGTGCATGTCTCCGGATTGTACCGCTCCAGCATGGCGTAAATGTTGTAATGACTCTGCACAATCCTGTATCGTGTGGCCATCACAGGATCCCTAAGTCCAGAATGAGCAAGTAGTTCTTTCAGCTCCTCCAAAATGAAGTTTATCATCCGGGCCACCCATCCCCCATCTATAGATTATACCCATCCGGGGGATCTGAAGTCCTGAGCGGAAAATTCACCTTTCACTGCAATAAATTTTCAGAGATGTTTGCCAGGTTAGCCCCTTCCCTGACTTGATATTTCCTCTGAAGTAGGCTAGGATTCAGAGCCGTCAATTGTCGACCATAGCCCACTGGATGAACGCCCTGATAAGTGAGTGCTCCAATCGAGATGCCATCTTGTTCCTTGACAAGATCCCACTCCATATGCCTTAGGATTGAGGTGCTCTGAAAAGTAAGATAAAGGGTACATCCGATCCATATTAGGCAAGAAGAGGAAACGGTCACCAAATTTTTGAAGCATCTTGTAGTTCCCGTCATACATGATTTCGACGTTAATGTCGACAGAGTCTCCAAATATGAATGGCGCCTTCTTTAGATTTTTCTGATCTGCTGTTTCAAGCTTAATATCTGTGACTAAGGCCCTAAGAATCGACAGACTTGCATGAGTTATGTTGTCCATACGCTCTTTGTTTTTGCCTTGGAATATCGAGAGAGCCTGGAGAAGACTAAAAGTCACATTGTTGTCCATACCCCCTTCGTGACTAAAATGATGGTGGAAGGAGAGTGGCTCATTAGAGTAGCGCACTGCATAGAAAAAGATAACGGTTAGTAGCTGAAAAGCAGATTAGCTAAAAAAGTCTAAAAGACTTAGTTGAAAACGCAAGGATTCACCCCCGCGTTTCAAATGCAAAACATGAGGGTCACCCCCATGTTTTAGAATCAAAACACGAGGTTTAGACCCGTATTTCAAGTTCAAAATGCAAGGGTCACCTTCAGAATCAAAATGCGAGGGTCACCCCCACGTTTCAGAATCAAAACACGAGGGTTCCCCATGTTTCAAGTTCAAAATATGAGGGTCAACCTCATGTTTCAAATTCAAAATGTGAGACTCGCGTTGAAGAAGAAACTTATTGAAACAAGTTTTTAGTTCAAAACTCACCACTAATCAAAGGAGTTTGTGGTGGCAACGTGATTGCCTGAGCAATGACGCCACCGTCGGCATCGGCCGCCGGCACACTTGAAGTCGCCTCGATGACTTTCTTGGATTTAGAAGCAATCTTCTTGGGTGCCATTGAGCTTTGTCGATAGTGAAAAATAAAAACTCGTTGGAGTTTCGAAGAGTTCACTGGATTGAATGAGGGTTCTAGTTAAAAATCAAAGAGTCAAAGTGACTCTTCTTTAACCCTGCAAGACTATTTATAAACAGCTGAGCTAATATGATTAACACGGGATTCTAGGCAAGAATCCCACCCAAACGCAATCCTCACGTTCACACCTGAGTCGGTTCGACTTCAATCGTGAGGCCAGGTCACCCTCGTGTCCTGCAAAAAAAATGTGAGGGTCGACCCTCGCGTTCTAATTGCAAAACACGAGGGTCACCCCAGCGACTCAAAAGCAAAACACAAGAGTTCACCCTCGCGTTCCAAAAGTCAAATGTCAACCCTCTCACTGGTCCTGTGTGACAAGTCTCTGCAACCAAGTTCATGATGCCTTCGAAACAGATATAGTGAACAACTCCTTTATGATAATGAATAACCAGTACCAAGATCAAAATCGGGATCCAAAGTATTTATAAAATTCATTCCAGTCAACTGCAAACTTTTAAAAACTTTGGAGGGGGTTCTATAGGCTGTCTAAAAATTACTACAGATAGCTGATCCTCATGAAATACCAATGATGAATGTTACAATCTGATGACTTTCACATCAACCGACAAAAGTTACAATCTGATGACTTTCACATCAACTGAGGAAGGTTACAATCTGACGACCTTCACGAAAACAGGTGAGAGTTACAAATTGATGACTCTTATGTTTTCAAGAGCCAAATGTAAGGATTACAAGATGAAGATCCTTGTAACGCTCTAATAAAAGAGATTACAAATTGATGATCTCTTCAAACCAAAATGTGAGGGTCATCCCCGTGTTTCAATCTCAAAACATGGAGCTCACCCCCGCGTCCTAAATGCCAAACGTGGGACTCACCCCTGTATCCCAAGATTCAAATGCGGGGCTCACTCCCGCGTTTCAAGCTCCAAACACGGAGTTCACAACAGCATTTCATAGGCTAAACGCGAGGGTCGCTCCAGAACGCGAACCTCACGTTTGACTAATTCAAACACATTTTGAATGGTTCCAAAACCATTTTGCACGTAATGAGGGTATTAAACCCCCATTATGAAGCGATTTAAGGGGTCAGTTACACCCCCTTAAACCCTATAAATAGCTGTGTTTATAGCTGTAAAAGGGTCGGAACCCTTGGAGCTTGATTAAGGCTTTGGAGAGTTTTTGCCTTGGCTTTTGAACGGTGTTTCGGTTGAAGAACTATGAGATTAGTTATTCTCTGATTTCAGCTAAAAGGAATTAAATACCCTTTCTGAAATTAACTCTTTTACAGAGTTCTTAAATTCGTTTAGAGTTATAAACTTTCCTCACAAGTTCTTCCCGACGTTAAGTCAAGAGGAATAGACCAATGTTCCATGAAGCAAAGTGCTCGGATCGTCAACGGGATACAAGATTCAAACTCCCATCACCACTAAGAAGAACCCAATTTTAAACAAATGGAAGAATCTTCGTTGATCTTTCTCTCTTTTGTAGATCGGGAAACCGATAAAGAAGAGTTGTAATTTCTTTTTTCTAAGTCTGTTAGAAAGAGATTACTTTGAAAGATTGTATTCATTCTTTTCCTAAGTCAGGTAGGGAGATTAATACAAATTCGTTTATTCTTATTTCTTCTTTAAATTTTTCCTGCAAACATATATAAAGGAGGGATTAATGATGAATTTCTGATTGATATGTATGTAATATAGACGATTTACTATTTGAATTCTACAAAGACTGTGTCAAGAATTCCCATATTTTACCAATGTGAGATAAAGCTTTAAATCATAATACATGTACAAATTCCAATGTGGCTTATATCTTTCTTCCTTTTTCTTGTCATTCTTTCCGTTTCTTTTTCTTTTACCTTTTTTTTCACATGATTGTTATGTACAATCATGTGTACATCATAACTGCTCACGCCTCAACAGATATTACTAGTATTATTTAGTAACTTATTAAATTGTTTTGATTTGATACATGCAGACACATCCTTTTATCCACTAATTAAACCTTCACTAGTTCCACTAATACTGAGATTGATTTGATGTGACATAGTACAGCTACATTATGAACATTGTTATACAAATAGGTTTGGTCTTGTTTGTTATGGGTTACTATGAACTGTCATAAGTTTTATATAGCTTAGTTGTGGATATTATCGATGGATGGTGATAAAGTTGATGAGGAAATAGTATGACAATGTGCTCAGGGGCTATATTTTTTTATGATAGTGATAATGTTTACTTTTTTTTAAGGAGAACGCAGAGTAGATATAGAAGTATACGTAGTGGTCCTAGTGAAGAAAAAATAGAGAAAAACCGGTAAAGAGTTGATTACATTTAGTGTTAGCTATCAGAACTATGTTATAATGTGTAGTAGTAAATTTTATGAAGCTTGTAAAGACCATGATGAAAAAAATTATAAAATAACTCTAGGCATATTGCAGTAGAGGAGCAACTTCCTATTAGTTTAAACATTTTGGGCCATAGAACTAGAAATCTTATCTCAATGTTTCAGTTTACTAGATCCGATGAGAGTGTTAGTATGTACTTCAACAAAGTCCTGGAAGCCATTTCCTATTTACGTGGACGATACATGAGACAAGCACCCAATGAAGTAGCACAAAGGATCCTTAACACTAATCCTAATTATAATGTTAATGGAACAGCGAAAAGAGAGCTCAGATCATTTAATATGAAGGAAGTCCAGTTGATTGACCTCTTTTTTGGGAGTACTAACAGTTATGCAATTTTTTAGAGGTCTATTACTTTGCTATTATTCTGTCTAACTTTGTTATTATGACGACGGTCTTACTTTCAGTTGTGTGCAGCATATTGTATGGTGTAAAAAAAAAATCTTATTTTGGTACTTTATGTTTTATTTAGCACCTGTTAGACTATATTCCAAATTGTTTTGTGACTATTTTGAACTATCCTTATGTACATGTATGTTGGTTTCAATTCTACAACAAAATTGAGGTATGTATTGTTGACTCATTTGTATTAATGCAGGTAAGTTTTGTGTTGGATTCTCAACTGAGGAACATAATATGATGATCAGATTTAGAGATGTGCAACCTACATTATTAATTCATTGCACTGATATGACAATCTATGATTTTGAAAAGTTTTATTTCCATAGCATATATTAATAGGCTGGAAATATATGTTTAACAGTGCTATGAGGATTTTCATACCCTAATACATGCAGCTATAAGTTGTTAATTCATTATATAGGTGAGAAAATAATGCAGCCTACAATTCTATCAAGAACTAAATTTGGTGAGGCACAATACCATGATGATATTGACCAATGCTAAGCACATAAATTGGTTTACAATCTTATTAAAAATATTTTCCACATGGTGATACAAATTTTTAAGTTGAAAAAATGAAAGATTTTTTAGTATCTTATCTATGCAAAGTCATATTTCCACTCAAAGTTTTACCATACATGCTGAACAGTCTTTTACTATATTGGGCTTTAATTCATTCAACAATTTCCATACCCAAACACTACATATTCTTCATATGTATTTTCATGGTACAAATTATAATGTTTGATAATAAGAGAAGCATACAAAACATATATAAAAAATGCACATATTTTTCAAAGATCAATTTCACGGTTTGCTTGCTTCAATTCTTCCTTCAATTGTTTGGTATTTTATGCTTTCTTCTCTTCATTCATATTTTAAACTTTGGCATGACTTTCTTCATTTTACTATCACCTTGATAGGGAAAATAATTGCATTGGCTATTTGAGTATTTTGCAAATCCAAGAAATATATATTCCTATTCTTACCATTTTTGTACATCTTAAGAGGTTTTGGGATTTGAAGAAGCAACGATCTTCTAATGCTTGAGACCCTTTTAGATGTTTCAGCTTGCTTGTGGCTGTTGATAAAGAGGGGGACAATGAAAAATTTCTTTGGTGTTATGTATTTGCTTGGTTGTGAGGGAGAGCACTCCTATTTGAGCTATAAATTCGCTTGTTGCTAGCTAATATAGTCATTAGGATGCTTGTGATCGTTGGGATGTTTGCTGGCTAATGCTTGGTTGTGTGCGGCAAAAAAAATTTGCTAGCTAATGTAGCCGTTGGGATGCTTGTGATGTTGATATTTTGGACATGATTAATTCATAGAGATTAAACACAAGAGCGGAAGCAATACCTGAATCCATGATGATTTGAAGCACGGATCTGAATTGGGATTGATCTTCTAATTTGAAATGTTTCTCTTTAAGAATTCTCTTAAGATGGGGATTAGAGAATAGAGAACGTAACATTTAGATTAGGGACCATAACCCCTTTATATAGATTTGCAATTTTCTAACTTAGCCCCTCATAAAATTAGAATTGTAGTCTGGTATCTGCACAATTAGCCCATGACACAATTAAATACCCATTAACCCAATTGACTTAATTGATCACTTTATTTGGGTTAACCTTAAGGATAGCACTATACACTAATGTAACATATATGCCCACAATTAGATTTAATCCAACAATCTCCCACTTGGGCACTATATGTTTCATTAAAATGTGTACAACCTTATGAGCTTAGAAATTTCTGTCACAAATAAGGGTATTTCCAAACAATCTCGTCCATTGACTATATCATTATAGGATCAAAGCGGCATTCGTCACATTTATCGTGACTAAACCCATCAATGGTCACATATACCAATACAATCAAACGACATAGATCAATCATGGATGTGCAGCATGAAAATTACATGCAATGTGATCAGTACATGTCTATTTTCAACTGGTCCTACTTTAGACTTTAGTGAGGTCAAAACCATACATAATGAAACAGAGTGTCTTAACTGACTACTTTATTCTGATCAGACAATACAACCAAACACAAAGCACCAGAAAATTACAAACTACCACTAAATTATGATATCCTCAAATAATACCACACTTATATAAGCAGTGTGCTCATGAAAGACCTTGGGTGGTAATCATTTAGTAAGAAGTTCTGCTATCATGGAGTTTGCCCTTATGTGCTCTATAGATATCTGTCCACTCTGTGCCCTTTCTTTCACAACTAGGAACTTAATGTCAATATGATTTGACTTAGTTGAGCTCCTGTTGTTATTGGAATACATAACTGCTGATTTATTGTCACAAAATAATCTTAACGGTCTTTCAACATTTTCCAAAATGCGCAATCCAGAGACAAAATTTCGTAACATATTCCATGATTTGATGCCTCATAGCAAGCTACAAACTCTGCTGCTATAGTGGAGGAAGCTATGAGTGTTTGTTTGACACTTTTCCATGATATAGATCCTCCTGCTAACATAAAAATATAGCCTGATGTAGACTTTCTGCTATCTTGACATCGAGCAAAATCAGAATCAGAGTACCCAATGACCTCTAGCTGATCTGATTTTCTATATGTGAGCATATAATCTTTTGTTTTCTGAAGATACCTCATAACCCTTTTGACTGCTATCCAATGATCCATACCAGGGTTACTTAAGTATCTGCCTAACATCCAAACAATGCACGCAATATCCGGACGCGTACACTCCTGAGCCTACATTAGACTTCCTACAGCCGAAGCATAAAGAATCTTCTTCATTTCCTGAATTTTAAGGTTTCCTTTAGGGCACTGATTGAGACTGAACTTGTCTCCTTTAGCAACAGGGGTGTCACCTGGTCTGCAAGTTTGCCTGCCAAATCTTTTGAGTACTTTATCGATATAGCTCTTTTGTGATAATCCAAGTATACCGCGAGAACGATCTCGATGTATCTCGATTCCTAATATAAAAGAGGCGTCCCCAAGATCTTTCATCTCAAAATTTTTTGATAGAAATCTCTTGGTTTCGTGCGACATGCCTATATCATTAGTTGCAAGCAATATGTTATCGACATATAGAACCAGAAAAATATACTTACTCCCACTGAACTTGTGATATACACAGTCATTAACAACATTCATCTCAAAACCGAAGAAGATAATTATTTGTTGAAACTTATGATACCATTGACGAGGAGCTTGCTTGAGTCCATAGATAGATTTTCTTAATTTACAAACCATATTCTTTGGGTCTCCTGATACAAAGTTTTCTGATTGCACCATATAGATCATTTTATCAATGTCTCCATTGAGAAACGCAGTCTTAACATCCATATGATGTAACTCAAGATCAAAATGAACAACAAGTGTCATGATTGTTCTAAAAGAGTCTTTCGATAAAACTGGAGAGAAAGTCTCTGTATAATCAATGCTTCCTTTTGAGTATAGCATTTAGCTACAAGACGTGCCTTATACCTCTCCACATTACCATTTGCATCTCGCTTGGTCTTAAATATCCATTTACAACCAATTGGTTTTGTACATTCTGGCAATGAGATAAGTTCACAAAACTTATTGTCTTGCATAGACTTGTATGTTAGACCCTAGAGGGGGGGAGGGGTGTGATTAGGGTCTTATGCTAATCTAATCCAATTAAAAGCCAATTAAAATTACTTAACAAATATATTCTTGCAAGATAGATATACAAAGAGTTATGTGCAAGAATATGCAATATACACAAGGTGATATATCCTATATGATAGAAATACAATATGATATATGCAAGGATATAAAATTAACACAAGGGTGAATTAATCATAAACTAGATAGAGGGAAAAACAACAACGAGCAATTGACAAAGGCAATATGAATAATAAGCACGAATGTAAAAGTACGCCAATGCAATCACAAACAAAACGATATGTTTACGAGGTTCGGTCCCCACGACCTACGTCCCCGCTCCTCACCTCGAGGAGATCTCTACTATCACAACCGGGTTTTCTACGTTCACCCGAACAACGTTTACACCTCACAATACAATCACTATGTAATCACACCTCACACACTAAGTGTTGGTCCTAGCCCGTGTCCTCCTCCTCAAGTGCTCGGTTACAACCTCTCCCTAGGCACGTCAACCGACGCCACTCCTCTTGGATTCGACCCCGTCTCTCACCACACACTTCTCTCGGTGTACAAGTGTATTACAAGTGAATCCTCACAATTAAGGACAATATGACAAATGATTGTTCTCTCTAACAAGGTGAGAACTCAATTAGGCTCAACTCAATGTCACACAACCCACAACCCAATTATATAATGTATGCAAATACAATAAGCTCAATGGTGTGTGTAAACAATGAGTGAAATCAAAATCAAACTAAACTCAATACAAATACTAGCTTATGGAAATGTAAATCAAACGTATAAATAGCTAGATATGAGTTTAGAGATTCTTCTCTGAGTAACAAGATGGAAAGATGAAGATTGAAGCCCAAACAACAAGAAGATGTTCTCCTCCACTTGTGAAAAACCAAAAACAGCTTTAAACCAAGCCCTTAAACAAGCTTAAAACAAGCTTAAACTCTTATTAAAACCCTTGTTTAAAAACTTATTTTCTTCCTTTGAAAGAGAGCAACAATAGGGTATTTATACCCACTCAAACTCTCAGTCAAAACCCTTAACAAAAGACAAAACAGCCCCAGCAAACAGCTCAGAAAATAGCCGTTGAAAAAACGCGGTCGACCGGAAATTCTGTCGGTCGACCGATGGAGAGCAAAAACATGAAGACCAGCTCTGGACAATCGTCGGTCGACCGGTGCGGTTGACCGATGGAGCTTTCGGTCGACCAAACCGGTCGACCGACAGACTCTCTGTCGCAAACTGTCGGCTGAACATATGAGCGGTCGACCGGACCGGTCGACCGAAATCTGATACTTTAAAAATCTGATTTCCTGATTTTAAAACACTGTTTAAAAATATCAAATAAATTCCAAAAAATGTACAACTTTGGGGAAAGATTGTAGACATGATAATAAACATGCTACAGTGACTGGTTATCAGAAAGGACCTCCCAACTGAAAAATATCATCATTTTACAAAATAGTCCAAAACATGGAAATATGAGATACTTGAATTTTGATGTTTTGACATAAACCAACTTTTGAAACTTTGTGAAATGTTTTTATAGACTTAGTAAAGCATGTATAAACTGATATTGAAGTCTATAAACTAATAAGACAATATTTTCACAAAATTACATATTCTATGCAATGTTATCAAAAACACAATAGTAAATATGAAACATGTGATTTCATATTTATAAATATGAAAACTCAAAACTATGTATGTATATATATACCTATATATATATACATGGAAACCAAACATATATGTATATATGAAACTATATATATACATGAAAACCAATATAATGTGTGTGTATAGTATTGAGCTTAAAGTACTAACACACATAATATAAAAACTAAACTAATGTTACCAAAGCTTGATCTTGATCTTCATTGAGCTCAACTTGGTAATCTCGCGGATGAAGCTTGAACTTGATCTTTAACTTGAATTACAAGGCTTCACCGACATTCCGCCAACCTTCTTTGGATATGATCGTTAAGGCTCTATTCCATCCATCCTCCAACTCGTTGTTTGTCTATAATAAATAAGAAAGTACAAATACTAGACAAACAACATTAGTGGTAAATTGTTTGTTAAACATCATCAAAACAAGAAGGCCAACATTGTACTCTTCATTTATTGCATCAATCCACTATTGAGAGTTAGAACTTTTCATAGCCTGGAGGAAGTTGATTGGATCATCTTCCAACATTTCATTACTCTCTTTATGTTCTTGGAGAAATATAATAAAATCATCCGAAATAGCATTTCTCTTTTCTCTCGTGGATCTCCTTAATGGCACTGGTTCTTGAGGTTGTTGAGTTTGTTCTTCTGGAATAGGTAGTTGTCCAACATTATCTTCTTGAGGTTTCAGATTCACTTCTTGATCAATAACAGGTATATGTTGGCCTTCTTGTTTTGATGATGATTTAACAAATAATTTACATCTAATATTATTTGTCTAGTGTTTGTATTTTGTTATTTATTGTAGACAAATAACATGTTGGAGGATGGATAGAATTGTGCATTCACGATCATATCCAATGGAGGTTGGTGGAATTGTGGAGTGAAGCCTACGCAATTCAAAGTTAAAGATTCAAGTTCAAGCTTCATCCGCAAGTGTACCAAGATAGAGCTTCGTTGAAGATCACAAGCTTGGGTAAATTTAGTTTTAGGTTTTATATTATGTGTATTAGTACTTTAAGCTCAAATCATATACACACATACACGTTTTGGTTTCTATGTATATTTAGTTATATATATACATACATGGTTTTGAGTTTTCAAGTTTTAATATGAAACAATTGAATATAATTAGAAAATATATTTTTGATTCATACTTACATGCATATATGATTTCATCAATATTAATTTTATTTAGTTCAATGGAATCATGTTTTAGTGTATTATATGTGTATTTTGATAAAATATTATATTCATTATTTATCGACTTCATAACAATAGTTTATATCTTTCTTCAAGTCTATAAAATCATTTTGTATTATTTCAAAACATGACCAAGCTAAAATGTCAAAACTCATATGTTCACATTTTCATGTTTTGGACTATTTTGCAAAATAATGATATTTTTTATTTGGGAGGTCCTTTTTAAAAACCAGTTATTGTAGCATATGTATTATCATGTCTACAATCATTTCCCAAAGTTTTATAGTTTTTGGAATTTATTTGATATTTTTAAACATGGTTTTAAAATGAGAAAACTGTTTATAAACCTGGAATTTCATATGTCAGTTTGCGATCAACCGCCACGGTCGACCGCCCATGAGTCTAGAGACTCAGTAAGTTTTTCAGAGGCTCGCGGTCGACCGTGGTGGTCGATCAGATGCAGTCCAGAGAGTTTTACGGTCGACCACCACGGTCGACCGTCTGTTGTCCAGAGCCAAACCTTGGCGGCCTTTTTGTTGCTAGCGGTCGACCGCGAGTTTTTCACGATCGACCGCTGATTTGACCGTTGGACTCCAACGGCTATTTCCTGAGCTATTTTTCAGGGGGCTTTTTGGTCTTTTCTGTTGGGTTTTTGGCTGAGATTTTGGGAGGCTATATATAACCCCTTGCTCTCATCTTTCATGAATAACTAAGAGAATGTTTTAAAGAAGTTCTAAAAGAGTTTAAGTTTGTTTAAAGGGTTTGTTTTGTGAAAACAATTTCACAAGACCTTAAGGAAGATCATCTACATTGTTTGAGCATCCAACTCTTCTACCTCTCCCTCTTGATCTATAGAGAAGTTTTCCTAAACTCTATTTCTAGCTATTTATTGTTTTATTCATAAATTCCCATAAGCTATATTTTAATTGAGTTTTGTTGATTTGATTTTACTCATTGTTTACACACACCCACTTGAGCTTATTGTATTTTCATAAATAGTATATTTGAGATGGTGAGAGTTGTAACATTGAGTGTGAGCCTACATTTGTTAGACCCCTAAGGTCTCTATGAAAGAACCCTAGAGAGGGTGAATAGGGTTTATGCTAATCTAATCTGATTTTATGCCAATTAAAACTAATTAACAAATATATCCTAGCAAGTATGATATGCTACAAGATATGTACAAGAATATACAATATAAACAAGGGTAAACAAAATGATCATGCAACAATGGAGAAATAACAATATGCAAGAATAAATACGCCAATGCCAAACCCAAACACAAAGAAATGATCACGGAGTTCGAACCTTCCGTCCTACGTCTCCACTCCCCACTCCAAAGGAGAATCCACTACACAACCCGGTTTGGAAGCCGAAACTTCTCTACACACTCGGTTTTCTAGTTAACTGAAAACTCTACACACTCGGTTATCAAGTCAACCGACAACTCTCACAAATCCTCACAATATACATACACAAGCTACAACCTCAAGTATTGGTCCTCACGTATCGCCTCCCTCAAGTGCTCGGAATTATCACCTCTCACTAGGCCACCGAAGCCACTCCTCTCGTTATCGACTACGTCCTCACCACACACTCCTCTCGGTGTACAAGTGTATTACAAAGTGATCTACATAATTAAGGCTCACAACAAATGACTGTTCTCTAAACAATGTGAGAACTCATTTAGGCTCAACTCAAAGTCACAAACCCCACAACCCAAATTATACTATGAATGTAAATACTATAAGCTCAATAGGTTGTGTGTGAACAAAGAGATTCAATAAAACAAATTAACTAAACTTAATATAAATCTAGCTTATTAGAAACAAAACAATAAATAGCTAGAATGAGTTTAGGAAAAATTCTCTATAGATCAAGAGAGAGAGAGAGAGATGAGTTGAAGCTCAAACACCAAAGGATGATCTCTTCTTCCTCTTGTGAAATTATCTTCACAAAACCGAAACTTTGAAACAAGGCTTTAAACACCTTTAAACAAACATAAACCCTTGTTAAACTTGATTAAAACATTTTCTTTTGTTAGTGGGAGAGGTAAATACAATGGGGTATTTATAACAACCCAATACCTCAAACAAAACCCCAAGGAAATGACCAAAAACCCACAAACATACAAAACAGAAAACTAGCCGTTACTGTGCAACGACTCTCTCGTAAGTCGACTTATGAGTCGACTCATGAGTCAACTTATGAGTCGACTAATGAGTTGCCTTATATGAGTCGACTCAGCAGAAGAAAAATCACAACTGCGCTGCACTTCGTGAGTCGACTAATGAGTCGACTGAACATGCACAGACCTGAAGTGCACAGAAAAACTCAAATTTAAACTGGGTTTAAAAATATTAAATAAATTCCAAACAATATGAAACTTTGGGAGATGATTCTAGACACAATAATAAACATGCTACAAGAACTGGTTATTAAAAAAGACCTTCCAAATGTGAAATATCATTATTTTGCAAAATAGTTTAAAACATGAAAATGTGAACACATAAGTTTTGACATTTTAGCTTAACCATGTTTTGAAACATTACAAAATGATTTTGTAGACTTAATAAAAGATGTATATGATTATTGTTAAGTCTATAAACCAAGAAAATAATATTTTCACAAAAATACTTGTTTTGCAAACTTTCAAAACAATAAACATGATTTCATTGAACTAAATAAAATTGATATTGATGAAATCATATGTAAGAATATAAACATAAAACAAAAATGTATTTTCCAATTGTATTCAATTATTTCATATTTCAACATGAAAAACCAAAATAATAAATATGAAAGATGTAAATTCATATTTATATAAACTTGGAAACCAGAATATGTATGTATATATGAAACTATATATACATGGAAACCAAAGCTAAATTGTGTATATATATATAACTATGTATATATAAAAACAAAGCT
>BQKN01059491.1:10060-20497 GCA_022839385.1 Asparagus kiusianus
TGAGAATCAATAAGTGGATTCTGACGGAGGAGTTATAGCTACACTGGTATTTTGTGCCAGCTAAACTCAAACTCTGTGGTGATGATGATTGTTTGGGGTGTAATATTAACCCAATGAGGATTTAGATTCTGTTGAAGAGTAACAAAGGTTTTGGTTAACATCCTGTTAAGGGGGTTCATGCCTTTGAGGATTTAGAAGAAAGGCGACGCTAAGATGACCTTCGCGTTTGAGGTTCAAAACGCGAGGTTGCAGACCCTTGTAACGCTGGCTTGAGCCTTGTGCTTGGGCATTTGAACGCGGTAGTGAGCTTCATATTTTAAAAATGGTTGGGATTCTTTCCTAGAATCCCGTACCATCTCAACAGCTTGACGGCTGTTATAAATAGACCCGAGTGGTCACGTCAAGAGTCACTTGACTCTCAAAATTTTCGGCTATTTCCAAGAACGAGAACTCTCGTTTGATTTCGACGAGATCTCCGACGAACTCCGTCTCCCTCGTTCAAAAGCGTTTCCTGTGATCGATCGTATCGATAGCACCTCGGAGAATGGGTTCGAGCTCCAAGAAAGTCGCCGGAGCGACTTCCGAAACGCCGCCGGTTGAGGACACCGGCGATGTTCTTGTTCGTGCGGGAACATCGTCGTCGCCACCGCCGTCGCAGGGTCCTTCCTGTCATGGTGAGTGTTGACCGAAATAACTTGCCTTGGCAAGTTCTCTGAAAACCCTAGATGGGTTCTTGATAACGAGGAAGATAACTCGTTTCTGTTCAATGAAAACGCGAAGTTGGGACTCCATGTGGGTCTTGACTCTCGCGTTCAAGTTTTTTCAACACGAGGTTCGACCCTCGCGTTTGGAGTTTCTAACGCGGGGCTCGACCTCCGCGTCCGAAATTTTTAACACGAGGCTTGACTCTTGTGTTTTGAGATTTTTGATTCTGTTTTTATGTCAGTAACTTGTTTTCAGGTACTAACTTCTGCTTTTGTTTGTGCAGTGCTTCTTCCAAATATGCCGCTTTCGCAAGAGCACCATTTTGGGTATATTGGCGGACCTGACACGGATGAAGTCTTCAGTCTCTAAAATAGAATTCCGCTATGTACTCTCTCTGACTCGGAGAGGACGGACATGATTAAATTCCCCCGATGTTCTACTCTTAGGATTCTGATTACTGATTTAGACATGGAGATCCCTGCTGGTCGTGTCCAATTTCCCAAACCAGCGTTTATATTCGGAGATCGTATACCAGTCGATGATCACCTCATACATGCAGAAGATTCAAAGTTATTGCGGAGAGTTGATAATCGCTTCTTCTTCCTTCCAAACGTGAAGAGGATGTACCCACTCTCTTACTTTTTGAATGCAAGCTGTCGTCGGGGTCTGACTTTCGACATAGTCAAAGAGAAGGAGAATGTGTCGCTTGGATCTGGTCGGCGGGCTCGCACACAAATCGGAGGGCAACTCAAGGGATTGAGACCTGGTTTATTTGAGAAGAAGGATCAGGTTCCGGAGATGCCACGTCCAGCGAACATCTTTATTCACCAATTCCTTGCAACTCAGGGTGAATTTTCTACCCAGATGTTCAGATCCCCTGGATGGGTTTGTTCTGGAGAAGGAGGTTGGTGGACCCGCATGATTGACTTCGTTCTTGAGGAACTTAGGAGTCGTTCGCCCGATCGGGTCTCACGGTTCCCGTGTTAGCTACTCGACGGGGTGTCGTGCAGAGTTATCACAACTTTTTCGCTATGTTGAAGAAATATAACCCTGACAGCTACACGTTCTTCATACCTACAGGAGAGTTAGGTTTTTCTCTTCATGAAATTCAAGCGGTATCGGGGTTATCGCTTGAAAAAACACCCTATGAGGAGTTCATCCCCACCACTAAGGAGCTTTCCTTACTGAAGGCGGCTCACTCGAAAATTTACGCTACTTTCTGGGAGTTAATGTGTCACTTCCACATATGTGCCCAAGTCTTTGGGATGTGTGGAGGGGGCATTATGCATACCACGTGGGCGGAATATCTTTTTCAAAAATTAAACCGGAGAGACGTAACCATATTTCGCGTTGCAGCTATCTCTCCCAAGGAGGCCAAAGATCGGATTAAGACTTCTAATGCCACCTACAAAACAGAGCATGCAGAAGATGATTTCGAGGCTGGTGTCGAGTTTGAAAGTTTCCACCACCAAGCCACGTTCCCTATTTCTGACACGACTCTTCTTGAGGGTTTCCTTATGGTTTGGTTGAAACGGTGCGTCGTGCCGTCAAAACCAATTGAGGCGATATTAGCTGAAGTTGTGTACCCAGCTACTTTACTAGCACATGGGAGACCTGTGAGTCTCCTTACTACTATGGTCGGCTGCATGCAGAATGGCCTGAGGATGTTAACCTCAGAACTTCTCAGTGCTTCAGGAATTAAGACTACCAAGAAGAAAGCCGGGAGAACTCCTCCACCACGTATACCAGTGCCGTATACATACTTGGTGGCCTGGTTCGTGCTGCATTGTCCCTCATTGATGACGGGAGTTTACGAGGGCGATGATACTTATAATCCCTTTGTACAGAGATTGGAGTCGGCCACGTGGACTCATTCTTATATAGTCAGGGCTCGACAACTCCTATATCGGGAAGATAATTATCGGATTTTCTGTTGCGCTCCTAACTTTGACGGAGCTGATGTAGAAAATGCCCTCTTCATGGACTTGCTTTTTGAGGGCTCGTCTTCTTTGGAAGAGGGCACCTTTAGCTGGCTTCTTATGATCAGGTTGGGCTACCTGGTCTATCGCTTGTGGGAGAAGTGCATCATCGAGCCTTACATGCCTTCTAGATTTGCTAGGCAATTTGGATATGATCAACTTTACATTGGCAATCCTAACCCGGCATCGGCTCAAATTGGGAACTTGTATGAAGGAGCTCGCGCATGGTACTTCTTTTCCATCGGGGAACCCATGCGCAATTTACTTTACCCAACTCGCCGTCCGGTTGTTCTACTGTTGCAGATTTTCGCAACTAGTTTGGAGAAGTTTCCCAAGTCCCTAACTATGATATTTACACCTCCTGCATAAATGAGATTCGGGAGCTGTATCGTTCGAGGAGCAGGTCTCCGAATACTCGTTTGCCGGGGATAGAAGAGTATCTATCCTGTGAACAGGAAGCAACCTGAGTCGTTGAAATTCCTAGGGAGTTGTCCACCATAGAACCTTCTGAAGAAGAGGTTCCTACGGGGATCGAAGAGGGAAAACTGATTGCTGATTCCCTCGGAGAGCAGACAACCGAGGAGATCCCTGCAGAAGCGCCTGTTTCTGAACCTCGCTCTTTAAGATCGGGTAAGAAGGCTCTTTCTGCTGCTGAGCAAGGCGAGTATGACAGGAGGGTTCGTAAACGATTGCCCATCGTGGCCAAAACTTCGAAAAGGGCTAAGTTGATGGGGGATGCGATAAAATCGGCGTGTGCTGGGTCTCCTGAGAACAGAGAGGATACTATGCCTCAAACTGCTCCTCCTAGTCTTGAAATGACAACCGGTGGACGGGAAGCGAATGTCTCAGGCTCAGCGTCAAATGTGGCCAAAAAGTTATTATCTGAAGCCACGCACACTCCTACTCGCATTGATTATGCGAATTGTTTTGTTTATCTAACTGCTCCACCTCCCAGCTCAGAAACTTTGAGAGAGCTCATCGAACAACTAGAGCGTTGGATGCAAATGACTATCGACGTTGTTAGCCTCGGGGGTGTTGATACAGGTGTATCTTCTTCCCTGCCTCGGGAGCTTAGTGATCCTCATGGGAGCTTGAGGATAGGTGATTCTCATGGTATCTTGAGAATAGGAGCGTGGATGGAGCCAAAGAAGACGGCGAAAGAAGTCGAAATAAGCAAAACGCAAAAGAACAGGGAAGACTGACAGTTCTCTGTCCGGTCGACCGCAGCACACATGCCGGTCGACCGGAAAACCTGTACGATGCAGGGTTTGAGAAAACTCTTTGGTCGGTCGACCGGACCAAGCCTGGCGGTCGACCGGATCATGATTTCTGGGTTTCCTGTTTCGTTTTGGATTCTGTTTTGACAGGGATTCCTGATTCTTTTGGGCTTGTTTATTTACAAGATTGCCATCCACATTTGCACATCTATAAATAGGATTGTTTTAGGGTTCTAAACAATCAGACCTAAGGGAGAGAAATTCTAATAATTGTATTAGGGTTTAGAGAGAGAGTTGAGAGGTTATTCTCAATTCTAGTGAGATTGTGAGAGAGGGATTGTAATTTTTTTTCATACTCATAATCTAGAGAAGGTATTTTCCTTCGCCATACTGAATTTTTCTTGTGTTTTGGTCATCCTCTTCTCAACCCACCTTTTGGTAATTCTGCGACCAAAGGGTGCTCGCACGGCAACTCGTATCAAGTTGGTATCAGAGCATCAGATCCGGTGAAGGGGCATCCTGTGTATGGTCCTTGTAGGATCTGAAATAGATACACTTGAACACTAGAGGGGGGTGAATAGTGTTCTATTAAAATTAATGCAAAGTATATTATAAATTGCAAAGAAAAATAGCAAACTCAGAAATTCACAATCACAAACACAAGGATTTTATACTGGTTCCACCAATCCGGTGTACATCCAGTCCCCAAGCAAATCCCGCTTGAGAGTTTCCACTATGATTTTGAATAAACTTACAAAATCAAACGTAAACCTGACCAATTTGCAAGTCCCTGCAAATTGCAACACCAATTGACAAACACCTTGCTAATTTGAACACCAATCTTTAAACCAAGAGATTAACCCTCTCACACCCGAGAGAAAACCTTGTTGAAGTAAGAACACAATTGATCCTATAAGCCTTGAATGTGTAATGAAGTACAGCAGTGGCTTAGGATTCTTTTAATCTCTGTAAATTACCTAAATGAAAAGTATTTGAAGAATGATTAAAGGTAATTTCTGAAACTCTTCTTTTTCTCAAAAATCTGAATGTTTTTCACTTGAAAAATTGCTCAAAGATCAAAGCTTATGGGTATGTAAGTCTCTGCAATTTTTCTGAACAAATAACCTATTTATAGCCCTTGAAAAGACAATTTTTTAAACTTTAAAAACGTTTAAAAATGGCTATAAACTGTCAGATATTCAAACATTGAAAAACTAGAAAACTGTATCTGTAGTCGACTATAGTTGACATTAGTCGACTACACTGAGTTAAACAGACTCTGTGTTTTCGGAAAATTCACTCAGTAGTCGACTACAAAGTCCATTAGTCGACTACACTGTATTATGACAGAAACTTATAAAACGAAATTTGAGTTCAGTAGTCGACTACTGTTGACATTAGTCGACTATACTGTAAAATATCAGAAACTTATAATTCTGTCAAACACTTGAGTAGTCGACTATAATCAGAATTAGTCGACTATACTGTAAATTGACAGAAACATGTATTTGAGTTTAATACAAGAGTAGTCGACTACTATTCTAATTAGTCGACTATTAAGAGTAAAAATTCAGCTATAAAGAGTTTTTATAATCAAGTTTTAACTATTATTCTAATGGTTAACATAGGGGATTTCTATAGTTAACCAACACACTAAGCCTGTGTTAGTGTGTTCTAAAATTGTGTGTGTGCGTGTGTGTGATCAATGCTTGTACAATTATTCTAAGTAAAGAAAATATAAAATACATTAACTCTTTTGTTCTTCATTTTCTTCACTTCAAAATGCATTGAAATCAACTTGCACTTTCCACATATTCTGATATTGAAATCTGCATATAAGAGTTAGTGCACACACATTGTATAAATTGTTATCATCAAAACACTATCATGGAGATATGATATTCAACAGTCCTTACTCGGTCCTCATACAAGAAGCTTGGCGAGATCCTTATTTTATTAGAAGAAGTCCAGGATTTAAGGAAGGAGAAGATGGCTGAAGGAGATAATTCAGCGAGGATTGATGCATTAAAGAAGCAAATCGAGACGATAGGGTCAACGCTCACAAAACTCGTCGGTCTCATCCAAGGAGGGAATGAAAAGGGGGAATCTTCTTCTAGGTCTAAGAAGAAACCTATAGAGTCCGGTGGAGAGAGCGAGCTTTCAGGCTCCGACGAGGAGGACGAGACCGTCAAGGCTGCACCGCATCAAGGGGGTAAGAATTCTTACCAGAATCTGAAGATTGATTTCAGAGTGGAGATTCCTATTTATGATGGGAGTGTTGACGTTGAGAGGCTTGATGACTGGATCGAGCGGATGGAGACGTATTTTACTCTTTATGGCTATTCGTTAAAAGAGAAGATTGTGTTCGCGACTTTGAAGCTTTCAGGACATGCATTGACGTGGTGGAAATCCTATTGCAAGCAGGAGAAGAAGGCGGTGTCGTGGAACAAGTTCAAGGAGCTACTTAGGAAACAGTTCTATCCGGTGGGATTCCTTGAGGAGCATTGGTACAAGTGGTATGGCTTGCGCCAAAGGGTTAATCAAACCGTTCAAGAATACACTACGGAGTTCCAGCAGCAGGCGATGGTCCTTAACATTGCGACAGAGGAATATTCTGTGTTTATGAAGTATATGGAGGGATTGAGCGATTACATCCGAAAGGAGATGAGGTTATTCACGGTCGAGACTATTGCAGATGCGAGCGTGAAGGCTATTGCCATTGAGGGAAAGCAAAAGAAGAGCAACGAAGCAAAGGGGGATGCAAAGCAAGTTGGAGGCGAGTCTAGTGGTTCTCAGCTTAAGGAGGAGAAGAAGAAGGGTGATCCAGGGAAAGTAGGGCTGATTTGTAGTCACTACGAGAAGACAGGGCACGAAGCTGATCAGTGCTGGGAGAAGTATCATCATCTCAAGACAAGAGGGTTGAAGAAGAAGGAGGAGAAAAAGGCATACATGATAGCTCAAGGTCCGAAAGAAGTCCCGGGGATGACAGAGCCTAATAGCAGTCTCAATCTTATGACGGGGAAATAGACCACGAAGGAGGACGACGACCCGAGGGAGCAGCTCTTTGTGCTTAAGTTGCAAGTGAAGACCAGTTTAGTTGATGCCATTATTGATTCGGGTAGCGAGAAGAATCTGATATCCGAGACCTTGGTTCAGAAGCTGGGTCTGAAGACGGTCAAGCATCCGAAGCCCTATCCATTGGGGTGGATTCAGAAGGAGGAGAAGCTAAGTATAGTTGATCAATGCACTGTAAGATTTGCGCTCCATGAGTCGTATATTAACGAGGTCACATGCGATGTAGTTCCATTGGATGTTTGTCAGATTATACTGGGCAATCCGTACTTATGGGATAGATATACGATCTATGAGAGGCGGGCTCAGAAGTATAAATTCACCAAGGGTGGTGAAAGGTTCATATTTCGTTCGGCATCTCTTCCGAGGGAAACAAGCTTGGGGACGGTGACGCGAGCGAAGAGGTTAGTGAATGCAAGCAAGAAGTTTGTCTTGCTGTGCATTAGATTTCCAGAACAACCATCGAAAGAGGATTGCGATTTGGAGCGGAAGGTGACTACGACGAGACGTGGGATGAATGAGTTGTTTCCGATCGGACGTCGAGATCAGATTCCTAGCAAGGCCAGGTGGTTCAGAAAAGAAGGAGGGGCTCGCGAGTTCTCTCAGCTAAAGTTCTAACTTGAATGGGACTTCAAGTTCCTAAAGGGGGGACCTATGATACAGGTGTATCTTCTTCCCTGCCTCGGGAGCTTAGTGATCCTCATGGGAGCTTGAGGATAGGTGATTCTCATGGTATCTTGAGAATAGGAGCGTGGATGGAGCCAAAGAAGACGGCGAAAGAAGTCGGAAGAAGCAAAACGCAAAAGAACAGGGAAGACTGACAGTTCTCTGTCCGGTCGACCGCAACACACATGCCGGTCGATCGGAAAACCTGCACGATGCAGGGTTTGAGAAAACTCTCTGGTCGGTCGACCGGACCAAGCCTGGTGGTCGACCGGATCGCGATTTCTGGGTTTCCTATTTCGTTTTGGATTCTGTTTTGATAGGGATTCCTGATTCTTTTGGGCTTGTTTATTTACAAGATTGCCATCCACGTTTGCACATCTATAAATAGGATTGTTTTAGGGTTCTAAACAATCAGACCTAAGGGAGAGAAATTCTAATAATTGTATTAGTGTTTAGAGAGAGAGTTGAGAGGTTGTTCTCAATTCTAGTGAGATTGTGAGAGAGGGATTGTAATTTTTTTCATACTCATAATCTAGAGAAGGTATTTTCCTTCGCCATACTGAATTGTTCTTGTGTTTTGGTCATCCTCTTCTCAACCCACCTTTTGGTAATTCCGCAACCAAAGGGTGCTCGCACGGCAACTCGTATCAGGTGTGAGCTTCAAGGTTTTTGAACCTCACCTGCTAGAATGTCTCGCCAAGATTAGTAACCAGGGGAATGCATTATGGACCGAGAATTGTCGCGAGAGCATTGTTATTCTGTAGTATGAGCTAGAGTTCCTTTCCATGCTGCAACGCGACGACATAAGACCAGAAGTGGATCAGGCTCTTTCTGAGGCTAAGGCTTTGAAAGCACAACAGCAAGAGGCTCTTCAGAAGAGTTTAACCGAAACAGACTCTCGTCTTGCTCGCCTGCGTGGGGAACATATCCAGGTACAAGGGGACATGGGCAATCTTGCCGTGGGTCTCTGGGATACTACAGCAGAACTTGCTCGTGCTGGTGTTGAGCTACCTCAGATAAATGCTCAGCTAGCTGGTGGTATGGAAATTTTAAAAGGGTTAGCTATTTACTGTGACGGACTTTTCAAATGCTATTGCGACGAAATTGTTGCTGCCGACAAGCTTCGGCGAGAGATTGCAGAAGCAACGCCTAATGAAGAGGAGCTCAAGAGCAAGATAACTGAAGAAATCAGAAAGGCTCGCGAGGAGAATATATCAGTGCTAAAATCTAAACTCAAGTCTTTTAGACTGATGAGTCCCGATGCTTAGGATTTGCACTGCTTTTGGTGGAGGAATAAATTTGTATCATTTTCCTTTCGATTGTTTTCATTTTTGTATTCAAATTAACAATATTGAATGGAAATGATATCATTTTGGTTTTCATCATCTCTTTTGTCAAAATCTGATTCAAGACAATGAAAAGTAATGCAAATGCTGTAAGTGTAATGTTAACTTAGCATGAAAACGAAATTCCCTTTATTACTACTTAGAATAGTTTCTGAAAATTTTAATCGTCAGAGGTGTAATGTTAACATGACGAAATACAAACAGAATTACACTATAAATAGGCAACCTCCAGCCTGATTTAACTGGGGTTTAGGGGGCTACATAATTTACGGAAAATATCTCTTTAGGAATTTTCCATTAATTGGCATCATGAGCCTGTCTCCTTTTTGATTGATGAGGCGATATGCTCCGTTCGAATAGACTGAATCTATTACGAAAGGCCCCTCCCATTTAGGATTGAACTTCCCTTTGGTTTTGTGTGTCATCACCATGGGTCGTCTGTTGGCCAAAACCAAATCGCCCTTCTTCAAAATCCGTTCCTTAACCTTTTTGTTGTAGGCTTTGGAAATACGGGCTTGATACAATTCGATCTGCTGCTGAGCTTGAAGTCGTCTGTCGTCTAGGACTTCAAGTTCTTGCAGACGCCGTTGATG
Source organism: Asparagus kiusianus (assembly GCA_022839385.1). Taxonomy (NCBI): domain Eukaryota; kingdom Viridiplantae; phylum Streptophyta; class Magnoliopsida; order Asparagales; family Asparagaceae; genus Asparagus; species Asparagus kiusianus. The sequence goes on from BQKN01059491.1 coordinate 19,639, forward strand.
TTTTTCTTCCTCTGTTAGTCCCGTCATGATCACGACTCTCAAAGAAGGGATTTGGATCTCTAATGGCAATACAGCTTCACAGTCATATACCAAAGAGAATGGTGTAGCTCTCGTAGGGGTCCTCACCGTTGTGCGGTAAGCCCACAGACATTCACCGAGCCTTTCATCCCAATCACGTCGGCTCTTGGAAACAAACTTCTTGAGAAGTTTCACTATGGTTTTATTGAAAGCTTCTACAAGACCATTTGCTAGCGGATAATATGCCGTAGACGTGACACTCTGGATTCTGAATTTGTCACAAAACCTCTGAAACCCAAAACTGACGAATTTTGTCACAAAACCTCTGAAACCCAAAACTGACGAATTGTGTCCCGTTGTCGTGGACTATTCGCCTCGGGACTCCAACACGGTAGATGACATGATGTTTGATGAACTTGATTACGTTTGAAATCTTGACCTCTTTCAACGGGATTGCCTCCGCCCACTTAGAGAAATAGTCGGTCACAGCCAGGATGAACCGGTATCCTTTGGAGGTCGGAGGAGAAATTGGTCCCACGATATCCATGCCCCACACTTCGAATGGCCAGGATACAGATGTGGGATGTAAGTTCCCGGGTGCTTGGTGGATGAAATCCCCATGAATTTGACATGCGTGACAACGTTTAGCGTAGTCAACCGCGTCTAAGAACATCTTTGGCCAATAATAGCCAATTCGACGGAGGCGATCTCCCAATTTAACCCCGGGTTGATGAGCTCCGCACATTCCGTCATGAGCTTCTTTGAGGGCCTCTTTTGCTTCCTTCCGAGAGAGGTGATGCGGCATAAACATGTACCAAAAAGGTTGCAAGTGCACAACCAT
>BQKN01059491.1:20507-34266 GCA_022839385.1 Asparagus kiusianus
GTAATCTAAAATTGAACCCACTTCTTAGAAAAGGGTGATTCCCTAGAGGGTTCTAGCCTAAAGGCGAATCAAACAAAATAAAAATAAACAAAAAGAAAAACTAAACCCAAGAGGGTTCTAGCCTCAAGGCGAATCAAACAAAATAAAAATAAACAAAAAGAAAAACTAAACCCAAGAGGGTTCTAGCCTCAATGTGAATAGTGAAAGAAATTAAAATCTAACTACAAAATAAATTATAAAATCTAAACTACAAAATAAAATTACAAGAATAAAATGCAAGAAAATAAATCTATTCTATAAGCATGAAATAAATCTAAGGCAAGAGGGTTCTAGCCTCTTGGCTATTTAACAAGAAAATAAAAACTAACTACAAGCATAGAAATAAATCTAAACTAATAAGCAATAAAAGAGAAAAAGAAAAGAAATGCAAACCTTCAAATAATTCTCCATCTCCATCTTCATCTTCATCATCCAACAAAGAGAAGAAGAGAAAAATTTAAAGTGGTGAAAAAATTATTATTATTAATTGCAACTAAAGTTACAATTTTGGAAGGCCTTCTCAATTAAGAGTAGCCCTCCTCTCCAAAAGGAGTTACAAAAATTTTCACACCCTTAACCCCTCACTCTCTACCCCTATTTATAGTAATCTTCAATGAATATGAGCCATTGGATTTGTCTTGAGCCCCAAGTAACAATCTCCACATTTGAATTGATTTTCCAATCTTCATTTGATTTTCCAAGGCCCAATCTTCATTAAATTGATTTTCAAAAATTAATTCAGAAGCCCACATCCCTCAGCAGCCCAATGAAGTCCGGTCTCTTGATGAAATCCAACTGCAGCACTTGAAAATTAAAAACCCAAGTCCAATGAAAATCCGGTCTTCATGTGAGCAAGAAATTAATAATGCAGCAAGTCCATTCATGATTTCGAAAATCAAAAGTCCAAGCAAGCCCAAGCCGGCCCATGCATGATTTCCGTTTCATTTTCAAAAATTAGTTCACAAGCCCACATCCGGTCTTTGTTAATTCCAAGCCTCAAAAAAAATGCAGCAGGTCCCTATTTCCCTTGTGTAATCTTTTTGCTTTGGGCCTTCACAAATTTGAAAATTTCACTTTGGTTTCTTGAATCATTTCTTCATTTAATCAATGGGTTTTTGTTGAGAGATGGGAAGTTGAGATTTATTCTTCATTAGCCTGTGATTGAAGATAAAAACAATTATTAGTGATATATTTATTCATATAAAATAGATAATGATGATATAAAATTGTAATAAAATGTGATTATCAAGAGGCATCAAAGTAAAACTCCATCATGTGATTTACGATACAGGAGTTGAGAGACTGCATCGTAATAGAATCGGAGGGCCTTCCGCTTGATGGCGGCCGCTTCTTTAGGATCGTCGGGTAAAATTCCGTACAGGACGTAGTCGATGTATGGAAATTACCAATCTCTAGATTCGAGCTCCATGGAGGTTGTACAGACCTCTCCTGTCATTGTCTTGTCTGAGTTTCCCTTCATAGGAATCTTGGAGCAGTATAGTTCACGTTCGGTGACTGGGATCGTTGTTTCGGCACCTGGCGATAATGCCAGCGAAGTTGCCAATGAAGCCAAAGCATCTGCGTAAGCGTTCTGGGCTCGTGGAATGTATTCAATAAAGAATCCTTCGAACTTCTTAGCTTGCTTTATCACTGCAAAGTAGTACGGGATTAAGTCCTCATGACGTACTTCGTAATCCCCTCGAACTTGATTTATGATGAGCTGAGAGTCACCGTAAGCCTCGAGATGCTGAATATTAAGTTCTTCGGCAAATTGCATGCCTAGTAATAGAGCATTATACTCAGCTACGTTATTGGTGTAAGGTTCGATTAGGGAGAATCCTCTTGGGATCACGTGACCGTTTGGGGAGACGAACACCACCCCCACTCCCGCGGTAATTGCTCCATGAGGATTTGCTCTAGATGCACCGTCAAAGAATAATTTCCACACTTGCGTAGATTCTCGAGTGATACAAGCTTCGGCGACTTCGTCGGGAAATTCTTCATATAATTTAGATGTCCCTGGCACCGGATGATCGGCTAAGAAGTCTGCCAATGCTTGACCCTTAACTGCCTTTTGGGGCATGAATTGCATGTCATATTGTGATAAGAGAATGGCCCATTTTGCGAGCTGGCAGTTTAGAGATGACAGTTTCATCATCAGGACTCTTAAGGGATTTACCTTAGAGATGACATGAATTGTTTGTCCAACTAGGTAATGTCGCATCTTTTGAACTGCGAATACCAAAACGAGACATTCTTTTTCGACCGGATTATACCGGTGTTCGACTCCCATCATGGTTCTGCTTAAATAATAGATGACTTGCTCTTGACCCTGATCATCGTTCTGGGCCAATAAAGCTCCAAGAGAATATTCCATAGCCCTTACATATAACAGGAACGGTTTTCCTGATATCGGGGCCACGAGAACTGGCGGTTGAGTGAGATATCTCTTAATCTCCTCGAACGCTTTTTGGCATTCTTCATCCCAGACAAAGGACGCGCCTTTCTTCATAAGCTTTGAGAAAGGTTGGCAGCGCCCCGAGAGATTAGATATGAATCTTCGGATGTATGCCAATCTGCCTTGCAGACCTCTGAGTTCTTTGAGATTCTTCTGCGGCGGCATGTCTTGGATGGCGCGCACCTTCTCTGGATCCAGAGAAATTCCCTTAGATGTGACAATAAATCCTAGGAATTTTCTACTTGATACTTCGAGAAACGACTTCGTCGGGTTCATCTTCAGCTGATGTGTCCGCATGATTTCGAACATTATCTTCAAATCTGCAAGATGATCACCCTTACGTTGACTTTTCACCGCTATGTCGTCAACGTAGCACTCTATCTTCTTACGCAGATATTCGTGGAAGATAGCGTTCATCGCACGTTGATAAGTTGCACCTGCGTTTTTCAGACCGAAGGGCATCACTGTGTAGCAATACACCCCCAGCGGTGTTCTGAATACAGTATGCCTTTCGTCTTCAGGATACATCTTGATTTGATTGTACCCGGAGAATCCATCCATGAAAGACATCCTTTCATATCCGCATGTGTTGTCAATCATGACATCGGTGATGGGAAGTGGAAATTCGTCTTTTGGACAAGCTGCGTTAAGGTCGCGGAAGTCGATGCATATACGGACCTTACCATTTTTCTTAGGCACTGGAACAATGTTGGCCACCCAGTCCGGGTGTTGTTCCTCTCTGATAAAGCCTGAGTCTATAAGCTTTTTCACTTCAGACTCAATTGCTTCCATGATCTCTGGACAAAATCGGCGTTGGTGTTGTTTGACGGGTTTGGCATCTGGATTGATGTTGAGATGGTGCATAGCCACTTTTGGATCAAGACCAGGCATATCTTTGTAATTCCAAGCAAAGACATCTATATATTCTCGGACGAGAGATATAAGGTCTTCTTTCTCAGATGATGATAAGCTTTCACTTATGAAGATTGGTTTGGGATCAGATTCATCTCCTATGTTGACCTGGATTACGCTATCTTCAGTGGGTGGTTCGCGTTGTTCGAAATGCATATCCCATAAAATGTTAAGACACTTGATCCATGGGTCGTTGGTTAATTCAATTAACCCTTCATTACCCCCTGCATCTTCATCTGGGTGACTAGTTGAAACCATGTTCACAGTCAATCTTTTAAAGAAAGGTCCGACGCTAACGTCAGACTCCCAGGAAGATGTTCCGGATGAATGATCCCATCGTAAATGGTTACTGAATTTAGTTTCTGGAATAGAGGGAGGTGTGACATATCCTAAGCCTCTTCTGGTTTTTTGGTAATAATCTGGGGGTTTTCCTTCGGGGGTTAGAGACATCCGAATTGGTGTTCGTCTACCTTTCCCAAAGTTGAGACCCTGTTTTTTACTAAAGTTGTACCCCATTCTTCTCATTAATTGGACGGAATTAGGTTTGTGGTAATGGAATTGAGGAACTCCATCATCTTCTTCCGAACTTCCCTGTTTGAGTGGTTCAGGTTTAACTTTACCGAAGTAGATCGGCCTCTGCCCTTTTCTTTTGGATGGGACTTTAAAGAAAGCCTTCTGTGCATCTTCTACTTCTTCATCTGAAGCGAATGATGACTTGATTGGCAACGTGAGAGATGTCTGTGCACATAATTTGTGCCATGGGTTGGTACCTGTATTATGATCATTCTCTATTTGTTCATTTTTAGAGGACACATCAGACAAGTACGCCAAAATAAAATCTTCATTAATGCACCATTCACCCCCGCTTGGTACATTATTATTACTCTCACCCGGACTCATTACATCTAGATTCAGTTCCCACGGGCAATCTTCTTCAAGATCCGGTTCAATGTCGGCTTCATTGCCGCTGTCCACCTCTTCTTTCTCCTGGGATTCCAGGTAGAAGACGGAGTCGGTGTGAAAGTTTTCCACTCCTCGGAAGGGATACTTTTCTGCAATTAGAGTTCGGACTTCTCCCTCATCATTGGCATATTTCATGACCTGATGCAGAGTAGACGGGACAATGCGGTTTGCATGTATCCAAGGTCTTCCTAACAATAGATTGTAGGAAGTGTCCGCGTCTATAATGTAGCACGTTACCTCGGACTTGAGGTCTCCAATTTGGCATCTGAGTTTGATCTTCCCCAAAGGCCGAGTGCTGTTTGCATTGAACCCGAAGATGGTGGTCTGGGTAGTGTTCAACCGGTGCATAGGGATTCCTAAGACCTGCATGACCCTGTATGGCATGATGCTGAGCGTTGAGCCCGGGTCAACTTGAACACGGCTGATTTCTGACGATCCAATGTACCCTGTATAATACAGAGATCTGTCATGCTTGTGTTTGACCTGCATATCTTCTTGAGTAAAGGATATGTAGGGTAGGCTTCTCGCCGCTTGCAGACATTGCAAGCAAGGCTGGTCTTCAGAAGCTTCAGGAATTGGAGCAACTTGCGTGATTAAGCTCTCTGTATTCTTCAATGCTTCAATTAGAGCTTCCTTGGTAGTTTTGGACAACCTCAGGAGCTCATATAGTGTAATTTTGGCCGGTATATTGGCCAGTTGTGCCATGACGTTGAATTGAAAAGGAGTGCTTGATTCCCCGGGTTCTTGGTGAAGATTTTTGTTGAACCGGACCTCCTTTTGTTTCCCTTTGTCAACCGGCTTCTTCGGTACAGAACCCCCAGCGTCTTGGGGTTGCTCTTTAGCTTCTTGAGTATTTTGATTGTAGTCTCTCAAGTAAGCTTTTCCTGACCGAGTACCAGGGTTGTCTCCTGGGTATGCTGCCAGGGCAATCCTCTCTTCTTCTGAATCCGTGAGAGGTTTGAGGTGATCATCACTCTCAGTCACGGAGGGGCTAATCACGTTAGAAGACTTAGCCTTGCCTCCTTTCTCCTTGGACGAGGTATTCGTCCATTGTTGATCTCCTAGTAGGTCAGGGTGGACCCACATGATTTCTCCTTTTGGGGTGGTGAGGGGTACCAACCCCCTGCCTTTCTGACCATGCAAGTCAGTATTTTTCATATGCATCTCTCCCTTGTAGACGGGAATGACGCCATTTGCAGCTGCTACTGGAGGAAAGTCGCCGAATTGGACCGCTATCAAGTTGGTAGACACGGTCTTCTGTTCGGGCTTCAGGGTGAGCACATTTGCATTTACCAGATTTTATAAAATATCTTTAAAGACATAACATTTTCTGGTAGGGTGGCCTAGGAACCTGTGATCACGGCAATAGTTAGGATCATCAACTTTTCCTGCCTCATCCGGTTTCCTGACTTCGAGAAGTTGTAATTTGTTGTTCTTCCGAAGTAGTTGAAACAAAGTATCCACATGTTCTTCCTTGAACGAATACTGCTTGGGTGCTCTTTGCTGATTGGGTGCTTTGCCTTGCTTAGTGGGAGGCGGTACCCACGTGTTGGCGTCGGCTGCCAAAGTCTCCTTTCCCTTAGATCGCTGGGCATTGTTCTGATGGCGTTGTTACTGCGGTTTGGGTTGCGATACTTCCTCAGCCTTTACTCGAGCAACAATCTCTTCAGCTTGTTCTCCTTGCGAAACCAGTTGTCTCCAGGAACGACATTCTGCTACTCCTATCTGGGCAAGGAGTTGAGTTCAACCAAGGTTGATTGGGTCATACCTAAGGGGCATCGCAATACCATGCTGCGAAATCTCTCCACGTAAGCCTTGATAGACTCTCCTTTCCTTTGCTTAGTAGAGAGAAGAGTTGGGACCGAGACCTCTGTGTCGTCTTCGAAGAACCTGGCTAAGAATAGCCTTTCTAGGTCTACCCATTTCTGGATAGACCCAGCAGGCAATTTCATGAACCATTCAAAGGCAACTCCTTTAAGAGTGCCGATGAACAAGCGGGTCAGGATGGCGTCATTTGCTACTACGTCTCCAGTCTGTGACTTGAAGTAGTAGATATGTTGGTTTGGTGATCCTGTACCATCGAAAGGTTGCAGAGTTGGGGCCTTAAACTTTGGTGGGTAGGGGGCTGTGTCCCACTCAGCAGGATAAGGTCGTACTACTCCTTCTTCGCGAAGCTCACTCCTGTTGGCGATTGCATTGAGTCAAGCCTCCAATTCGTCCACTTTAGTAGACTGGGGATGCGGTTCTTTTTCTGTCTCCTTCTCATTTTCAGAGGAGGATTCCAGGTTGTGAGTTTCGTGATCTGAATATTCAGTCGCTTTTTGTTTTCCCTTCGATGTGGTTCTCTGGGAAGATTCAGGTCTTTGGCCTTTTTCAGCAAGGAGCTGGGCCAACATGTCCTTCATCTGAAGAAGGGTCTCCTGTTGTGCTTGGAGTATGATGTAATGTTCATCCACTCTTTTGGCTAGGTCTTCAGGATTTCCTGCCGTATAAGCGGAGACTTCACGAGCCACAACAGAACTGGAAGATTGATATTCGGCTATCGCCGAATGTTCATCATCAGAGACAATTCCTTTGGCTAACCTCTGGTAGTTAACCGTGCGAATAGCTCCTGTACGAGTTCGGGTGTGTCGGTATACCCCTTCAAACTCTTCACATCTTTCCCGAATAGTCGGGGAATGACTCCTTTGTGATTCTTCAGAACTAATATTGGAAGTCTTCCCTCTACCTATCACATTTATAGTGACTTCGGGGTATTCAGTCTCGGTCGTCTTCTTTCTGTATCGACGTTGTCGTTTGGCAGGCCTGACAACGTTCGTCAACCTGTCGAATACAGACTGCCGAGGTGCAGATGTACAACAATGGCACTCTGAAAGGACTGCCGAGATAAGCCTCTCACATTAGCACGAGTGAGCTGCTTGTACTGCTGGTTTTCCTCTTGATAACAATTCCCGTAGATCAGGAACTTGGGAGGAAGCTTTCCCTGGGTGTGGAGGCAGAGATGGAACCCCCTGCCCTTAGGTGGATAAGGTTGGTTCTTGTCGAACGTAGATTTTAAACCCACGCTGACTTTTTTCAACTTGACGGACCTCTTGATGATCGTGTTCTTGAAGAACAACGCGATGGTCGCGTTCTTGAAGAATAACACGAGGGTCGCATTTGGATTTGTAAACATTAGGCCTAGGCCTTCGTTTAAATGATGAAACAGACCCCCGAGGGTCATGTTTGGATTGAACGCGCCCCTGAGGGTCGCGTTTGGTTGGTGAAATAGACTCTTGTGAGTCATGTTCTTTTTGAACGCGCACCTGAGGGCCGCGTTTATCTTTGGCAGCTTCCTTCTGAGGGCTGCGTTTTGAAGAAACAACACGCCATTCAGGGTCAAGTTTCAGCTGTATTAGCCGAGGCTCGTAGTCGGGCTCATTGCCGCGAAACGAACGTTCTATTTTGGGAACGCTTCGTTCGGGTAAAGTTTCAGAAACACGATCCTCGCGTTGGGCCAACATTCGGCTTTCACGCAGGTGTGCTCGTCATATGGATCTCCTCCGTCTGTGAGCGGCGTTCTTCTTGGCTTGTCTCAAAGCCTTAGCAGCGACGTCGTCGACGTTGATGGAGTTCGTCTCCTCCATAGGTCGTTTATGGCCTGAAGCACGTCGTATTGATGCGGACGTGGGATTCTCAACTCGCTGTGCGAGTTCAGCAGAGGCTGAGCCCGCTCCTGAAGCGGAGGGGCTGTTCGATGATTTTTGGCCAAAGGAGAGGACTTTCTTTGGTGTTTCAACAGCAGATTTGACCTCCTTGGAGATCTTGCGAACATCACGCCTAGCCTTAGGGCTGAGCAATCCAGAGGAAAGGGCTTCCTCGTATTTTGCCTGGTCGAACTCTACGACGAGAGTTTCAACAGTAGCTCCCATGAGGTGGACGTCGGACTGCGCCACCACTTCTTCGTCAGAAAAGCTAGTCCCTAGCGGAGTTGCCATCTTTTGTATGTTGGAAAATTGCAATGAAGAGAAGAAAAGAAATTTAACTTTGATTCCTTTAATCTCGGTTACAACTTGATTACAAAAGAGAGGAGAACGAATTTGGTTCTCCCCTTTGTTTAAAACTGGGTTCTTCTCGGTAGCGATGGAATGCCTCCTTCGATTGCTCGCGTCGAATTTGCTCTCCGTTGACGATTCGACTGTACTATCTTGAGGGAACGATTGAACTTCTATGGAAAATTTTATAAGTAACTCTTTGACGAGTTTAAGAACTCTGAACGAGTTAAAACTCTATGGATAGAGTTGTTAGAACCGAAGATTCGGTTAATGACCAAGCAGATATTCTGCTGATGAAGAATCCTTTCAGATTTGATCTTCTGAACTTGATTCGAAAATCCTATCTCTAAGGATAGCCTCCAAACCTGTGCGGTTGAGATGCTGGAAAATCCCCTCCTTAGCTAACTTTTTCGTTCCAAAAAAAGCCAGCCCTTTACTCAGTTGAGTTTGTTGAGTTTTTATAGGGGGATCAGAGGCTATAACTGCCCTCTAAATCTACTCCTAAGTGGGTGTGATTTCTTCAGATCGTGGGAAAAACAGTTCTGGAACCGTTCGACTCAGGTTTGAATGAGTCAAACGCCCAATCTGGCGTTCAGAATCCCAACTCCGCGTCTTAGAATTGAGACGCGAGGTTGGGTGTTGACTGAACACTAATGAACGCGAGGGTCGCTCGTGTTTTGCTTGCTGCAGCTTGAAAACACTGAGATCGGTGTTGATTAAACCTCAAGAACGTGAAGGTCGTTCGCGTTTGACTTGTTATAACTTGGAAACGCTGAGGTCGTGTGCACTTCTAGAGTTGTAACGCGGGGATGACTTCCGTGTTTTAGAAGAAGTTGGTTGACTTGTAACCTCTTCTGTAAGGTGTTGCGAGGATCGTCGTTCAGTAATCCTCGCTTGGGCTGTTGTGGGGTGTGAAAGTCGTCAAATTGTGACTCTCACTGTTGATTGTGAAGACCACTGAATAGAGTTTTCATCAGCTGTCAGAAGTATCGTTGAATTGTAACCCTTCTCGATCTGTGTGAAAAGTCCTCCATTCGCAACCTTCGTTTGTTGGCACGAAAGCTATCTGATTGTAGCTTTCATTGTTGAAACTTGATGGGAATCAGTGAATATTTACCCACAGCTCTCTACCAAGCAACTCACCAACTAAGTCCAACCTTTTTCTAAAATTATTACACTGCTCATCAGCATCTCTAATAGTTGCTAATATAATATTGGTCATGTTGTTGTCGCAACCATCAAGATCAATCATCTCAAACATGCGGTCGTGTTTGTAGCGATTATGATGCTGCGGATGCAATGATCTAGAAATCTCTTCTGTTTTGATTGTGAGGATGAATTCTGCTTCTCGATTTGAAGGAACCATTACCTTGTAATCTCGTGGGGATCAGCTATCTATTGTGATTTTAGACAGCCTACAGAACCCCCTCAAAAGTTTTCGAAAGTTCGCGGTTGACTGGGACGAATTTTCGGAATACTTTGGATCCTAAAATTTCATGGATTGATTATCCACTCCGTCTGATTGGATCCCAAAATCTGCTTATACCCATCTGATAGACTCCCCAGTGGAGTCGCTTGTTGCTTTTCGATTTTAGTGACTTTGGTGGCTGACCTCAATTTTCCTTCATTTATTTGAGGTCTTGTTGATTGTAACGCGTAGGTGAACTCTGTGTCTGAGAGTTTGAACGCGTAGGTGAACTCTGTGTCTGAGAGTTTAAACCCGTAGGTGAACTTTGTGTCTGAGAGTTTGAACGCGTAGGTGAACTCTGTGTCTGAGAGTTTGAACGCGTAGGTGAACCTCGCGTTTGGAATTTCAACCAACTCGAACGCGAGGGTCGAGTTTGGGCGGGATTCTGGCCTCGAATCCCGTCCGTTACGATTTGATAGCTCACAACTGTCTATAAATAGACCGCTGAGGGTCAAATCAGAGTCATTCGACTCTTCTTGAAATTTTAACGAAAGTCTTCGTTCTCATCTCCGGCGAACTTCGTTCTTCTTTGTTCCGACTGGTATCAATGGTACCCAAGAGGACTGTCACTCGACCCTCCAAGTCCGACGTCGCCACCGCTCAGGGGTCGGCGCCGTCTGCGTCGGCCGGCGACGCTGCTGCTCAGGCCAACATGCCGCCCTCACTTCCTTTGATCGGTGGTGAGTATGACTTCCGTGGTCATTAAACTTGCTTCGGCAAGTTCTGATCTTTGGATCAACGAGGAAACTCGTTTCGATAACGCGGGGCTGGACTTCATCGTTTGGTATTTTCGACGAGGAGTTCGACCTCCGCGTCTCAAATTCTTGACGCGAAGTTCGACCTTCGCGTCTAAACTTTGTTGACGCGAGGCTCGACCTTCGCGTCTTCAGTCTTCAAATCAAGTTTGACCTCTGCGTCTGAGATCTAACTTTTTCCTTTGTCTTTGCAGTGCGTCATACTACTGAGCCTCTCCCCTTTCGCCATCATTTTAGACATGAAGGTGGTGTGGACTCAAATATGATATTCAACCTACGCCAAGAACTCCTAGTTTTCCGAATCACGGATAAAAGTCGCGTGGAACTAATCACCCAAGCTTCTCCTGAGACCCTTAGGATATTGGTTACGGATGCCCGATTTGAGAACCCGAGCCGTAAGCCAATAGTTAAACCTGGATTCCTCTTTGGGGATTATGTTGACTTCGAGGCCAGCACTGCTTATGATGGGGACTATAAGTGGTTACGAAAAGTTAGGAACCGCAACCTTTTCTTGCCCAATATGGAGAGGATGTTCCCCATATCTTACTTTCAATGCGCTTCCATCCCAAGGCGTATGGATTGGCCTCTGGTTAAGGATCAGGATGGAGTTGTTCTCAGAACCCTGACTTTTCAAGGGGTCCGCACAGTTGGTTACAACCGACTGGTGACAGCTTTACGGCCAGGGTTGTTTGCCAAGGAATACCCTATCGGCGAAGTGGCTAGTCCAGCAAACACCTTCGTCAAGAAATTTTTGGCCCATAAAGGAGAATTTCCCGCGCAAGGATTTAGAACTCCTGGCTGGGTTCATTCCCCGGTGACAGGGTGGTAGACCCGGATGACCAAGTTCGTTTTGGACGAATTAGATGCGCCTCTCACCCAAGCTGGCTTGAAGATTCTAGTACGGGCCACCAAGTTCGGGATTGTTTAGAGCCACTTTCATTTCTTCTCCATATTGGAGAAGTATAATCCTAAAACTTGTACTTTCTTCACCTCTGTGGGGAAATTAGGCTTCGCTCTCCACGAGATGCATGAAGTCTCGGGTCTTCTTCTTAGGGACTTACCGTACGAGGAATTTGTTCCGGGATCGACGGAACTTAAAATTTTGAAGAAAACGAGCCCTGAAATTTACTCCACCTTATGGGAAGTTATGTGTCACTTCCACATCTGTATGCAACAGACAGGGGCTCGAGGAAGCGACATTAAGCAAGTGTCTTGGGCGGAATATTTATTCTAGAACTTGACCAATAAGGGAGCCTCAGTGTCCAAGTTATCTGCAAGCACTTTGGAGGAGGTCCAGGCCCGAATCGACGATGCTACTTCTCATTATACCAATGAGGCCAAGGAAGATGTTTTCCCGGCTCATACGGAGTTTGAAAGTTTCCACTACCAAGCTTTGCTCCCTATTTCTGATACGGCGCTCTTGGCTGGATATTTGATGTTATGGCTCAAGCGGTGCGTCGTTCCTACCAGGCCGATCGATGCTCTTGCTGTCGAGGTGATCTACCCCGCTGTTCTCCTGGCGCATGGGAGACCATTGAATCTGCTGTACGCCATGGTAGGCCGTTTTCAGAGTGGTCTGCGGGAGTTGGCCTTGGATTTTGTTGACGTCACCGAGGTAGAGTCTGGGGGCCATAAAGCTTTCAAAACTCCTAATCTCCGGATACAATTACCATATACCTATCTGATGGCTTGGTATGTGCTCCACTGTCCTCCCCTAATGAGTGCGGCCTCTTCCCCGGGGGACTCATTCATCCCGTTTGTGCAACGATTAGAATCTGCAAAATGGGAAGGAGGATACATGGTTAGAATTCGACAGATTTTATCGCGGGACACCCACTACCACATATGGCATTGTTTCCCCGATTTTGAAGGTGGCGTCTATGGAGCAGAATATCAGGACGTAGCAGGTCCTAATGGATTCACTCAGCTGAGCGGGGGTGTTTTCCATTGGCTACTCTCCATCAGGCCAGGTTACTTGATCTTTCGGCAAGGCGCTCACTATTGCCTCGAGCCCTACCAGCCCTATAGGTTCGCTCGCCAATTTGGGTATGATCAATTGTACGTTAGGAACCCTCGTCCTCAACTCTCAGCTGTGGGTAACATATATGAAGGGGACAGGGCTTGGTACTACTCTGTGGCAGGTTGTACCAAGGCGGCTTTTAGGCTTCCCCACAAAACACCCAACTCCTATACCTCCATAAGCTTCTGCAATTGGTATTTCGCCGCTTCACGGACTCCCAATTACAACTTGAATTCATCTTGTCTGAAAGATATTAGGCATATGTATGCTTCAAGGAGGGGGTCAAAGACATCCCGCTTGAGAGGGATTGATGAGTTCCTATCCATTGAGAATCAGCCTGCTGGACAGGAGGAGGAACAAATAGCTGAGCCTGTTCCAAGGGAGGAACAACAAGTGGTTGAGTCTCCCACGATGAGAGCGGCGGGGAAAAGGAAACTCTTTGCGGATGAAGCCGGCCGATATGATAAACAGATCCGTCGGAAGCTGATGGTTGATTCTCCTCCCCCTAAAGGCCAGCAAAAATCCAAGTTGATGGCTGATGCCATCAGAGCTGCTAAAGATGAAGAACAACAGGAATCCTCCGTTGCGGGCCTGCCACGTAGAACTGGACTTCGTTCTCATGGCCCGGCCTTATCAAGTGAGGCTTCTTCTTACCATCCCACTGAAGACGAAGAGGACGAATTAATGGCTGCAGATGCAGAATCTGCTCCAGTGATGGACCCTCCTAAGTCTCCTGTATCGGAACCAAGGGGTATCAAAGAGAATCCATCCCCTTCTCCTTCAGTATTAATGTCACAAGCTGGTGATTTAGTGCTCAGTCCTACAATAGGACTTATGACTAAACCAGCTACCGACACAAATTTTCCTGAACCTTCCGCTACCCGGGATGATGAGGAGCGAGTTGATTATGAAGGCTCCTCGATTGGTGATGAAGCTGACGAAGATAGAGGTGGTGAGGATGCTGAAGTTAGCAACTTGCCAGGTGATGATGTGGAAGATGAAGAGCATAATTCCATGGACGACATAACCATTTTTGATGATGCTCCCAAGGCTCCATCTGATAAAGCATCTGGTTATACTCCTTTCTATTGTTAGACCCTAGAGGGGGGG
>BQKN01059493.1:1695-45173 GCA_022839385.1 Asparagus kiusianus
TTGGTTTCGCCGTTTTCCGTTTTCCGGTTCTGTGGTTGATTTGTTCGGACCTGATTCGTTGACCTGATTTGGCAGTAAATCCGGTTCCTGATTTGGCAGTAAATCCACTTTTGAATTTGAGTCCGAAATTGATCTTAAATCTATCGTGATTCGTTCGAGTCCGCTCTTGGTTGGATGACTCGTTGATTCCTCAACCGTTAGCTTGATTCCACATGCTAGTGGATTTATCCCGTTGTTTGCGTGCGGTTCGTTAGCCTCGTAGCCTCGTTAATTCGCTTCGTCGCGTATCATTTGGCTTCGGTGTTGTGGACTAACGGTAGTGTTTGGATACGTTGCCCGATGGTTGGTTTGACGTCGTCGAGCTATGTTAAGGGACCTATAAGCAGTTTTATACGCCTACATTAACGAAGGTATCAACTAATTCCCCGTCTTTTTGTTTCTCATCAAGCAACGACCCGATGGGTATCTCGGTTTCGTCATCGAAGAAGTTGGCGAGAAATTTAGTCTCCATGTCGTCCCAGCTATTCACGCTTCCTGGCTTGAGGCGACGATACCAATCGAAGGCGGCTCCACGAAGAGTGCCAACGAAGGACCGTACCATCAGAGGCTAATTACCAGAGATAACCCCCAGGTGTGATTTGAAATAAATCAAATGTTGAGTGGGTGAACCCTTCCCATCAAACAGCGTGAAGTTAATTAGATTGAACTTCGCCGGATACGGGATTGATTCCCATTCTCTTGGATATGGACAAGGAATGACCGTCTTCTTTATCTCCTGAGCGGAAATCAACGTATTGATTTTGCTCTCGAGATTTCTAATCTTCAAACTTTCACCCATATTTTCGTTAGCATTCTCGTTACCACCCCCTGCATTGACAGGAGGTGGCTCGGCCATGGCCGAGCTACCCCTAGGTGGCTCGCCCACCGAGCCACCCCTAGGTGGCTCGGCTTTGGCCGAGCCACCTAGGAGTGGCTCGGTTTCGGCCGAGCCCTCCAGGTGTTTGTCGTTTTGTCGTTTTCCGGTTTCGCGGTTTATCCGAACTCTAATTTGGCATTCCGGATCTTGATTTGGCAGTAAATCCGCCTTGGTGTTTGAATTTGAGTCCGGATCCGATCTTGATTTGATCTTGATTCGTTCGAGTCTGCTCCCGATCTTGATTTGATCTTGATTCGTTCGAGTCCGCTCCCGATCTTGATTAATGTGGTGGACCCAACGGTTGAATGACTCGTTGATTCATCGACCCGTTAGCTTGATTGGGCACGCGATTGGATGTATTTCGTTGTTTGCGTACGGT
Source organism: Asparagus kiusianus (assembly GCA_022839385.1). NCBI lineage: Eukaryota > Viridiplantae > Streptophyta > Magnoliopsida > Asparagales > Asparagaceae > Asparagus > Asparagus kiusianus. The sequence continues at coordinate 2,991 of BQKN01059493.1, forward strand.
TCGTTAACCTCGTCGCCTCGTTAATCCGCTTCATCGCGTCTCACTTGGCTTCGGCGGTGTGGTCTAACGAACATGCTTGGATATATCGCCCGATGGTCAGTTAGTTTGTCTAATCACCGTGCCGAGCTGTGTTAAGGGACCTATAAGCAGTTTTATATGCCTACAGCTACAAGGCGCGGAATCGCCCAGAATTATCCCTTTCTCTTCGCTATGCTGAAGCGGTATGATCCAGATAGCTGTACCTTTTTCACGCTTGTCGGGGAGTTGGGATTTGCTCTCCACGAGATGCATGCAGTATCAGGACTATCCTTTGGGCAACTGCCTTATGAAGAATTTGTTCCAACAACCGAAGAACTTTCCATCCTGAGGACTGATCATCCGGAGATATACAGGACTTTTTGGGAGTTGATGTGTCATTTCCACATCTGCGCTCAGGTCGCTGGGATGCATGGGGGTGGTCTCATGCATACTGTCTGGGCAGATTACTTATTCCAGAACCTGGGTCAGAAGGACTTGATGGTGACCTGCCTTGCTGTAAGCTCTGCTAAGGGCATTAAAGCTCACATCAAGGCCCCTAATGCTGTTTATAGGAACAAGTGTTTAGAAGATGGATTTGGAGCTGACAGTGAGTTTGAAAATTTTCATCATCAAGCTGCAATTCCTATCTCTGACACGGTCTTTCTTGTTGGTTTCGTGATGCTATGGTTGAAGTGGTGCGTTGTTGTAAGGATCATGAATTTTTGATATTAGTTAAAATAATTTTCTAGTATTTTAAAATATTTAATTATGATTTTTAAAAGAGTATTTATATTTTTATCCAATTTTTACAATTTTCTATGATTTAAATTCTAAGTTTAATATTTATTTAAATGATTTCAATATTTATAATTTATTCAGTGTAGTAAAAATTTTTGGAATTTATCCATTGAGTCACCGATACTGTTACATGTCATTTTGAATAATACGTTGTATTATTTTTATTATTATGTAGATTTTTGTATAATACGTTGTATTATTATTACGTATTATTTTGTATAATTAGTTGTATTATTCCTACCGTTGCATATTATCGGTTGTATTAGTACAACTTGTACGTTTTATCACGTAGATAATTATCCCATAATTATTCAATTTTAAAAATAAGAAATTGTATGTTTTATTAATTATTCTCGTTTAATTATATAATATGGGTATATTTCGACTATTTCGTATCAACTGTTGTATTAGCACCGCATGTACGTTTTTAATTATAGATAATTATTCTGTAATTATTTTAATTTTTAAATACCTGTAATTATTTATTTTAATTATTTTTATTTTGAAAACCCTAATTTTTTCTTTATATATATATATATATGTGGGTGTTATGAGTTTCTCTCTCTTCCTCTCTTCTTTCACAAAACGCAGCCGCCACCATTAGTTCTCTCCTTCCTCATCTCTCTCTCTCTCTCGTTTCTCCGACCGCACACCCGCACAACCACCTCCCCCTGTTCACGCCGCTCGACCGCCCTCCCTCCTGCTGTCCGACCACCATGCCCATCAACACCATCCCCACCTCCGGCTTCCCCCGTTGGCCTGACCACCGCCTGAGCCAGCCTTCGCGCCGCCCAACGCCACCGCTCACCTCTCCCTCATCGCCGTCAACCTAGATCTGACCGCGCTGAGCTCCTCCCCCGCCGCCTGAGCTGTCGCCCGCCGTCGGCAGTTCCCTCTCACACCACCCGCTTATCCTCCAGCAGCCGGAAGAACCCCCAACGCCCTCGACGCCGACGAATCCGCCACCCTCGTGCCTCTCCTCGCCGTCAGCAGCGCCGACGACCTGAGCAGCCGGCCAGCCGCCGCCTGAGACCATGAGCGCCGCCCCTCCGAGCTCCAGCACCTCCTCCCTGTTGTCGACCAGATCTCCTCGACGCCGCTGCCCCTCTTGAATCTCCTCCCCTCGTCGCCCAACCGCAACCACCAACGCCTCTCCTTCGTCGCACGCTACCTGTTCGACGATATGCCGATGCAGTCCAGACCCGCCACAGACGTCGCTTGAGATCCGTCGTACCGCGTCCGCATCGACGTCGTCGTCTCGTCGTCAGACCCCACGGTCTCGCAGGCAAGATCTCACATCCTTTGTATTGCCTTTACTATTTTTGAAATACTGTTAATTAAGTATATGCAAGATCCCGCTCTCCGTGTTTCGTAGTTGAATATTTACATTATTATGAATCGTTTGTGTAGTTTATTTATGACGTATTTATCTGCGTGGGAATGTTTGCTGAAGAATATTAATTATGTCATGGTAATATGATAAATGAAATTTTCAAAAAAATTATAATGAATTAAAAGAATTTAGTTCGGTAAAAGAATTATTTTTGGATAATTATAATAATTTAAAAGAATTTATTTTGGAAAATGAATTAGTTTAGATTAATTGTTAAGCGAAATAATTTAAAATGAATTAATTTAGAAAAAGATTATTTTCTGAATTATGTAGATGATGTTTATGATTTATAATTCTTATTTTGATTATCTGATATGCTATGATATTATTACACATGATTAGTTGCATTGATTGTTCCATGTTGTGATTGAGAATTATTAGGAGTTTATGACTCTAGTGACCTGTATGACACAGTTAGGATCTAGAATCTCGTGTGTAGTTGACCTGGAATTACGAGAATTGGGATGAGAAGTCTTGGTCCATATGAACGGTTGGGATTGTTGATGTATATTCCATGCTCGCGCCGGTGAAGTTTGTGTAGTCACCGGGGTGGGTCCGAGGAGTTGTGATATGTGATAGTTGATTATTTCCAGGCTCGCACCAACGATATTCCTGTGTAGCGTTGGGGTGAGTCTGAGGTACAGTGATATGTGATTGTTGATTATTTCCAGGCTCGCACCAACGATATTCCTGTGTAGCGTTGGGGTGGGTCTGAGGTACAGTGATATGTGATATTTCCAGGCTCGCACCAACGATATTCATGTGTAGCGTTGGGGTGGGTCTGAGGTACAGTGATATGTGATTGTTGATTATTTCTAGGCTCGTACTAGTGAAATTCCAGTGTAGCACTAGGGTGGGTCTGAGGTGCGGTGATATCGAGATTATTGCGATTGTGGATTATTTTAGATGAGTGATGGGATAGTTAGTTACATGACCTCGATTCTTGGCTAAGTATGATTCGTGTGAGATGTAGGCCAGTTGTACTTCTTTTCACACATAGATCGGGATTAATATTTAATTATCTATAATTTGAGACATATGATATATACATGAGGGTTTCCTTGTTTGGATTATTTCGTTCGACGTACTACATCTCATGTTGTAGATTTTTAAGTATTAATTCCATCTAGTGTATGCCCCTGTTACTTGAATGATTAGACTGATCGCTAGCTACATGACCTCGTTACCTGATCGATTTTGGATGCTTTATGTTTACCATGTTTTAGTAGTGTTTTCGCATGTTGATTTTGTGGATTTCAGTTGTACGTTCTTTGTTGTTTCTGTTATCGTATCGTTTTTCGCATTGGATTTCTGTTCGTTCTATTTTCTTTTGTGGGGTCTTGCCGTGCGCCATGCACCTGACGTACACCTGTTTTCTTTGGTGTACGTCAGGCTTAGAGGAAGAACAGGTTCAGCTGGGAGATCATCAGGAGCCAGAGGATTCCCAGCAGGAGTGCCTTGTAGATGGAGCAGAAGAGCAAGTTGAAGCTTAGTTATTCCTTTCAGTTTATTTTCGTAGCATTTCCTTTTCGCCTGATCATTGTATGTATATTCTCCAGTAATCTTTTGTTCAGTTTTGTATAAGGGCATGTTGACCCGAATATTATGTCTCGGATGTTATCCCATTTGTGATATGTTATTTTTATTCTGAGGTTGTCTATTATATTCTTACTGATTGTGATCGGGGACCTGTGACTTCGCATTGTACTTATTTCTAGATGCTTAGCGTATTGGATTGAGAAGAAAGAGTTTTATTATTTATTTCTTCTCAATCTAATACGTCGCGGGCTTGTTCACGTTCCGATTCCCGGGTATTTTGGGAAGCAGGACGTGACAGTTGTGCCATCGAAACCAGTTGAATCGATTTTGGTTGAGGTCGTCTATCCAGCCGTTCTCTTGGCTCATGGAAGACCACTAAGTCTTCTCTCTGCGATGACAGGTTATCTGCAGAGAGGCTTACGGGATTTGATTTCTGAACTCCTCGATATCCAGGAGATGAATGTTGCTGGGAGGAAAGCTTGGAATACTCCCCAACCCCGTGCACCAATGCCCTATACTTATTTAGTGGCTTGGTTTGTGCTGCATTGTCCCTCTTTGATGACGGGGATCATACATGATAGCGAAACTTCTGTTCCTTTTATCTAGAGGCTTGAGTCAGCCACATGGATGTCTGTGTACATAGTCCGGGTTAGACAACTCTTATCTTTGGAGAATAATTATGATCTCTTTTGCTGCCGCCCTTGCTTTGATGGGGCTGAAGAAGAAGGCCCAAAGTTTGGCGACATAGTCTTCGAAGGGTCCTCGCTTTTAAACATAGGGACTTTTCAATGGCTTCTCACTATCAGGGTGGGCTACTGGTTTTTAAACTAGGTGAGAGATGTATACTTGAGCCATACATTCCTTTGCGTTTTGCCCGACAATTCGGGTACGACCAGCTTTATGTTGGTAACCCTAACCTGCAATTAGCTCACATCGGGAATCTGTACGAAGGCGCTCGTGCTTGGTATTTCTTTTCTGCCCGAGGGACTCATGCGCAGTTTACTCTGCCTAGTTTGCCGCCTAGCTATTCCACCGTAGCGGATTTTCGCGATTGGTTTGACAAGGCTTCTCAAATCCCAGAATATGATATATACTCTTCATGTATAAATGAAATCCGGGGACTTTATAAATCGAGAAGTGGTCCTGCCAGGACTCAATTACCAGGGATAGAGGATTATTTGTCCTGTGAACGAGAAGCGGTCGGAATCGAGGAAGTCCCGAAGGAGTTAACCGCTGCTGAGTCTTCTGAAGAAGAGGATACTAAAGAAGTTCTCAAGAGAGCACCCCCTCCTGAGCCTCGCTCCTTAAGATCATCAGGGAAGAGGGCCCTTACTACAGAGGAGGAAGGCGAATATGAGAAGAGAATTCGCAAGCGGAAGCTTGTCATAGCTAAGAATTCTCATAAAGACAAGTTGATGGGAGATGCCATAAAGTCGGCGCGTGCTGCATCTCCTAAGAACAGAGGGGATACTATACTTCAAGCTGCTCCTCCTGGTCCTGAAATGACAACAGGTGGGTAGGGTTGGCCACCCCAGGCTCAGTGTCAGATATATCCGAAAAGTTATCATCTGAAGCTGTCCATCGCCCCAATCGCACTGATTATGCGAATTGCTTTATTTATCCGACTTCTCCATCCCCAAGTTCGGAAACTTTGAGGAAGCTTATCGAGCAATTAGAGCACTGGATGCAAATGACTATCGACATTGTTAGTCTCGGGGACGTGAGCTTCAAAGTTTTTGAACCTCATCTGCTGGAACGCCTAACTAAGATTAGGCATCAGGGTGATATAATGTGGATCGAGAACTGTCGTGAAGGCATCATTATCTTGGAATATGAGCTCGAGTTTCTTTCCATACTGCGACGTGATGATATAGGGCCAGAAGTGGATCAGGCTCTTTCTCAGGCTAAAGCTTTGAAAGCATAGCACCAAGAGGCTCTTCAGAAGAGTTTGTCTGAAGCAGAATCTCGTATTGCCAGCCTGCGTGGGGAACATCTCCAAGTACAAGTGGACCTGGGTAGTTTTGCTATGGGTATCCGGGATACTGCAGCAGAACTTACCCGTGTTGGTGTTGAGCCATCTCAGATAAATGCTCAGTTAGCTGACGATATGGAAGTTTTAAAAGGGTTAGCTGCTTACTGTGACGGGCTTTTCAAAGACTATTGCGATGAAATTGTTGCTGCTGACAAGATTAGGCGAAAAATTACAGAAGCAGCACCAAATGAAGAGGAGCTCAGGAGCAAGATAACAGAAGAAGTCAAAAAGGCTCGTGAGGAGAAAATAATGGCTTTGAAATCTAAGCTTAAGTTTTTTAGGCTGATGGGCCCCGACGCTTAGGGTTTGGATTGCTTTTTCGCTAGGGAATAATTTTGTATCGTTTTCATTTCAATTGTCTTCACTTTGTATTCACATTAAAAATATTGAATGAAAATGATATCATTTTGTTTTTCATCATCTCTTTCGTTAAACTCTAGTTCAGGACAATGAAAAGTAATACAAATGCCATAGGTGTAGTGTTAACTTGGCATGAAACTGAAATTCTCTTTATTATTACTTAGAATAACTCCAAAAAATTTCAATCGTCAGAGGTATAATGTTAACATGACGACATATAAGACAATAAAATTAAGATTTATTCCCGAAATACACTATGAATTAGCAACCCCCAGCCTGACTTGGCTAGGGTCTAAGGAGCTGTATGATTTATGGGAAATATATTTTAAGAAATTTCCCGTTAATTGGCATCATGAGCCTGTCTCCTTTTTGATCAATGAGGTGATAAGCTCCATTCGAATAGACTGATTCTACTACGAAAGGTCCTTCCCATTTAGGATTGAACTTCCCTTTGGTTTTGTGTGTCATTACCATGGGTCGTCTGTTGGCCAAAATTAAATCGCCTTTCTAAAAAATCTGTTCTTTAACCTTTTTGTTGTAGGCTTTAGAGATACGTGCTTGATATAACTCGATCTGTTGCTGAGCTTGAAGTTGTTTGTCGTCTAAGGCTTCAAGTTCTTGCAGACGTCGTTGATGTTTCACTTCTTCTATTAGTCCAGTTGTAACCGCGACTCTCAGGGAAGGGATTTGAATCTCAAGTTACAGTACAGCTTCACAACCGTATACTAAAGAGAATGGTGTAGCTCTTGTAGGGGTCCTCACCGTTGTACGGTAGACCTACAAACATTCACTGAGTCTTTCGTCCCAATCGCGTCGGCTCTTGGAAACAAACTTTTTGAGAAGTTTTATGATGGTCTTGTTAAAAGCTTCTGCAAGACCATTCGCTGTTAACAAGACCATTCGCTGACGGATAATACGCCGTAGATGCGACACTTTGGATTCTAAACTTATCACAAAATCTCTGAAACCTAAATCTTACAAATTGTGTCCCGTTGTCGTGAACTATTCGTCTCGGGACTCCAAAACGGTAAATGACGTGATGTTTGATGAATTTAATCACACTCGAAGTCTTGACTTCTTTCAACGGGACTGCCTCTGCCCATTTGGAGAAGTAATCGGTTACAGCTAAAATAAACCGGTGTCCTTTGGAAGTCGGAGGAGAGATTGGTCCTACGATATCCATAACCCACATTTCAAATGGCCAAGATGCGGAAGTGGGGTGTAAGTTACTGGGCGCTTGGTGGATAAAGTCCCCGTGAATCTGACACGCGTGACAACGTTTAGCGTAATCAACTGCGTCTGAGAACATCTTTGGCCAGTAATAGCCAATTCGTCGGAGGCGATCCCCTAATTTCACTCCGGGTTGATGAGCTCCGTACATTCCATCATGAGCCTCCTTGAGGGCCTCTTTTGCTTTCTTTCGAGAGAGGCATCGAAGCAAAACTCCATCATGTAACTTACGATATAGGACTTGAGAAACTGCATTGTAATAGAATCGGAGGGCCTTTCGTTTGATGGAGGCTGCTTCCTTAGGATCATCAGGCAGAATTCTGTACAGGACGTAGTCGATATATGAGAATCTCCAATCCTTACATTCGAACTCCATAGAGGTTATACAGACTTCTCATGTCGTTGTCTTGTCTGAATTTTCCTCTACAGGAATCTTGTAACAGTATAACTCGTGTTTCGTGACTAGAATCATTGTTTCAGCCCCTGGTGGCAATGCTAATGAAGTTGCCAAAGAGGCTAAAGCATCCGCATAAGCGTTCTGAGCTCGCGGAATGTATTCAATAAAGAAACCTTTGAGCTTTTTAGCTTGTTTTAGCACTGCGAAGTAGTACGGGATTAGATCCTCATGATGCACCTCGTATTCCCCTCGGACTTGATTTACGATGAGCTGAGAGTCACCGTAAGCCTCGAGATGCCGAATATTAAGTTCTTCAGCAAATTGTATTCCTAATAGCAGTGGATTATACTCGGCTACATTGTTAGCACAAGGTTCGATCAGTGAAAACCCTCTTGGGATCATGTGGCCGTTCGGGGAAACGAGTACGACCCCAACTCCTGCGGTAATTGCTCCATAAGGATTTGCTCTAGATGCACCATCGAAGAATAATTTCCACACTTGCGTAGCTTCTTGAGTAACGCAAGCCTCAGCGACTTCATCGGGTAGTTCTTAGTACAATTTAGATGTCCCTAGCACCGGATGATCGGCTAAGAAGTCTGCCAATGCTTGACCCTTGACCGCCTTTTGGGACATGAATTGCATATCATATTGTGACAAGAGAATGACCCATTTTACGAGCCGGCAATTTAGAGATGATGGCTTTGTCATCAGAACTCTCAAGGGATTCATCTTAGAGATGACGTGAATTGTTTGTCCAACTAGGTAATGTCACATCTTTTGAACTACGAATACTAAAGCGAGACATTCTTTTTCGACCGAATTATAACGGTGTTCGGCTCCCATCATGGTTCTGCCTAAGTAGTATATGGCTTGCTCTTGCCCTTGATCATTGTTCTGGGCTAACAAAGCTCCAAGAGAATGTTCCATGGCCCTCACATACAATAAGAATGGCTTTCCTGATATCGGGACCACGACAACTGGCGGTTGAGTAATCTCCTCGAACGCTTTTTGACATTCTCCATCCCAAACGAAGGATACTCCTTTCTTCATGAGCTTAGAAAAAGGTTAGCAACGCCCTGAAAGATTTGATATGAATCTTCGAATGTAGGCCAGTCTGCCTTGCAAACCTCTAAGCTCTTTGAGATTCTTCAGAGGTGGCATGTCTTGGATAGCTCGCACTTTTTCTGGGTCAAGAGAAATTCCTTTGGATGTGACAATAAATCCTAAAAATTTCCCGCTTGATACCCCAAGGAAAGATTTTGTTGGGTTCATCTTTAGTTGATGTGCTCGCATGATGTCGAATATTATTTTCAAGTCTGTAAGATGATCGCCTTTATGTTGGCTCTTTACTGCTATATCGTCAACGTATCACTCGATCTTCTTACATAGGTGTTCATGAAAGATGGTGTTCATTGCACGTTGATAAGTTGCACCTGCGTTTTTCAGGCCGAATAGCATTACTGTATAGCAGTACACCCCCAGTGGTGTTCTAAAAGTCGTATGTTTTTAATCTTCCGGGTGCATCTTAATCTGGTTGTACCCGAAATATCCGTCCATGAAAGACATCCTTTCATATCTGCAGGTGTTATCGATCATGACGTCAGTGATAGGAAGAGGAAACTCGTCTTTTGGACAAGCTGCGTTAAGGTCACGGAAGTCGATGCATATCCGGACCTTACCATTCTTTTTAGGAACTGGGATAATGTTGGCCACCCCGTCTGGGTGTTGTTCCTCCCTAACAAAACCAGAGTCTATAAGCTTTTTAACCTCTGACTCAATCGCTTCCATGACCTCTGGACGAAACTGGCGTTGTTGCTGTTTAACGGGTTTTGCATCCGGATCGATGTTGAGACGATGCGTGGCTACTTTTAGGTCCAGGCCAGGCATATCTTCATAATTCCAAGTAAAGATAACTATATATTCTCGGATGAGAGATATAAGGTCCTCTTTTTCGGATGATGATAAGTCTTCAGCTATAAAGATAGGCTTAGGGTCAGATTCATCACCCATGTTGACCTGGATCACTTTATCTTCAGTGGGTGGTTCACGTTGTTCGAAACGCATATCCCACAAGATATTAAGATGTTTGATCCAAGGATCGTCGGTTGATTCGATTAACTCTTCATCACCCACTGCGTCTTCATCTAGATGACTGGTTGAAACCATGTTCACAGTCAGATTTTTAAAGAAAGGTCCGACACTGATATCAGATTCCCAGGACGATGTTCCGGATGAGTGATCTTGACGCAGATAATTACTGATTTTATTTTTTGAGGTAGAAGGAGTTGTGACATAACCTAAACCTCTTCCGGTTTTTTAATAATAATCCGGAGGTTTTCCTTCCGGGGTTAGAGACATTCGGATCGGGGTTCGCCTACCTTTCCCAAAATTTAAATCCTATTTTTCATCAAAGTTATATCCCATTTGTTTCATTAAATGTATAGAATTGGGTTCATGGTAATGGAATTGAGGGACTCCATCATCTTCCCCCGAACTTCCTCATTTGAGTTGTTCGGGTTTGACTTTACCAAAGCAGATCGGCTTCTGCCCTTTCCTTTTGGATGGGACTTTGAAGATAGCCTTCTGAGCATCTTTTACTTCTTCATCTGAAGTGAAGGATGACTTAATTGGCAATGTGAGGGATGCTTCTGCGCACAATGTGTGCCTCGAGTTGGTACATGCATTATAAACATTCTCTATTTTTTTATTTTTAGAGGACACATCAGACAAGTACGCCAAAATAAAATCTTCATTAATGCGCCATTCACCCTCGCTCGGTACATTATTATTACTCTCATCCTGACCCATTACATCTAAATTCGGTTCCCATGGACAATCTTCTTCAGGATCTGGTTCAATGTCAGCTTCGTTTCCGCTGTCCACATCTTCTTTCTCCTGGGATTCTAAGTAGAAAACGGAGTCGGTGTGAAAGTTTTCTACCCCTTGGAAAGGATACTTTTCTGCAATTAGGGTTCGACCTTCTCCCTTATCATTAGCATATTTCATGACCTGATGTAGGGTAGACAGGACAATGCGGTTTGCATGTATCTATGGTCTTCCTAACAATAGATTGTAGGAAGTGTCTGCGTCTATGATGTAGCATGTTACCTCGGACTTGAGGTCTCCAATTTGACATCTGAGTTTGATCTTTCCCAGGGACCAAGTGCTGTTAGCATTGAACCCGAAGATGGTGGTCTGAGTAGTGTTCAATCGGTGCATAGGGATTCCTAAGACCTGCATGACCCTGTAAGGCATGATGCTGAGTGCTGAGCCCGGGTCAACCTGGACACGACTGATTTCGGAGGATCCGATATACCCCGTGTAGTACAATGGTCTGTCATGCTTGTGTTTGACCTGCATATCTTCTTGAGTAAACGATATGCAGGGTAAACTTCTCGCAGCTTGCAGACATTGCAGGCAAGGTTGGTCTTCAGAAGTTTTAGGAATTAGAGCGATTTCTGTAATAAAGCTTTCCGTATTCTTTAAGGCTTCGATCAGAGCTTCCTTGGTAGTTTTGGATAACCTCAGGAGCTCATATAGAGTAATCCTGGCCGGTATGTTGGCCAGTTGTACCATGATATTGAATTAGAAAGGAGCGCTCGACTCTCCAAGTTCCTTGTTGAACCGGAGCTCCTTTTGTTTCCCTTTATCGGCCGACTTCTTTGGTACAGAACCCCCAGCTCTTGGGGCTGTTCTTCAGCTTCTTGAGCATTCTGGTTGTAGTCTTTCAAGTAAACTTTTCCAGACTGAGTGCCAGGGTTGTCTCCTGGGTATGCTGCCAGGGCAATCCTCTCTTCTACTGAGTCAGTAAGAGGTTTGAGATGATCATCATTCTCATTAACAGAGGGGCTAATCATGTTGGATGACTTAGCCTTTCCTCCCTTCTTTTTGGACGTAGTTTTCGCCCACTGCCAATCTTCTACTAGGTCGGGATGGACCGACCTGATCTCCCCTTTTGGGATAGTGAAGGTGTCACGCCCCGCGTCCTAAAATACACGGGAATCGGAACGTGAACAAGCCCGCGACGTATTAGATTGAGAAGAAATATACACTATTATTTTTTTCTCTTTTTTATTCTTTTCTTCTCAATCCAATACGCTAAGCGTCTAGAAATAATTACAATGCGAAGTCATAGGTCCCCGATCACAATCAGCAAGAATATAGTAGACAAACTCAGAATAAAAATAACATATCACAAATGAACATAACATCCGAGAGATAATATTCAGGTCAACATACCCTTATACAAATCTGAACAAATGAATATTAGAGAGATACAAAAATACATCGATCAATGGAAAAGAGAGAACTATAATAGTAAACCGGAACCATCAAAGAATAAGCTTCGACCCTTCTCCCGCTACGTCTACAAGGCACTTCTGCTAAGAATCTTCTGACTCCTGCTGAACCTGTTCTTCTCCTAAGTTTGACGTACACCAGAGAAAACAGGTGTACGTCAGGTGCATGGTGCACAGCAAGACTCCACAAAGAAAAGAACGAACGAAAACCCAAACGAGAAACGATACGATAACCGAAACGACAAAAGAATGTGCAACTGGTAATCCAACAAAATCAACATGCAATCCACTACCAAAACATGATAATCATAAGAATCTGTAAATCAATCGGGTAACGAAAACATGCGGTTAGCGATCAAACTAATCATCCAAGTCACATGGCATACAATAGATGGAATTAATACCTAAAAATCTACAACATGTGACGTGGTACGTCGAGCGAAATAATCCAAACAAGGAAACCCTCATGTATATACCATATGTCTCAAATTGTAGATAATTAAATATTAACCCCGATCTATGTATGAAAAGAAACACCACTGTCCTACATCTCACAATAATTCATACCTAGCCAAGCAACGAGGTCATGTAACTAGCCATCCTAAAACTCACTGGTCCACATCTCACATAAAGTCAACATTCATATCACCGGATAACTGACTGTTCACAAATCCTCTACGCGCATCCAATACCGCTACACGCATCGGTCAGAGGACTACACGCAATCCGATCTCGGCCTGGTTCGAACTCAGGCAAAGCTCAGGTGAAGAAACAAGTCACGGACTAAAGTGACTACACGAATTCACTTTAACCCAACAACCAACCCCAGTGACTACACGAATTCACTGGCGCGAGCTGGAAGATACATCAACAGTCTTATCTGATCACATGAACATTAACTTCCCCATCCCAACTCTCCTTGTTTTTCTAAATCAACCATAATCCTCATTGAAACTCGGGTTCACCACCTAACTCGGTCAACACACCCACACATGTCACTAAGTCTGTTCATGACGCACGAGGCCACTAAGTCATGAACTACTAATGGTTCTCAATCACAACAAATAATAATAAAAACAACTGGTCATGTACAATAATATCATAACAATCAGGTAATCGAAATTAAGAGTCATAAATTTATGAACAACCAACTGTGTAATTCAGAAATTAATTCTTTTTCCAAAATAATTTCTTTTAAATATTATAATTTTTCTAAATGATCCGTCCTCAAATAAATTCTTCTTACTTAATATAATTATTCAAAAAAAAATGATTCCACTACCAAAATAAATTCTTTTAATTCATAATAATTATTCTAAAATAATCTTTTCTCAAAATTGTTTAACAATTCAAATAATCCATTTTTCCAAAATAAATTAATTTAGATTATCTATTTAATAATTATTCAAAACTAACTATTTTTCCAAATAACCTCTTTTCTCATCATAATAATTCTAATTAATCTAGAAAACATTAATTTATTATTTGAAATCCTTTAATATTGTCATCATCAGTCCCACACAGATAATAACAATTCACAATTAAACTACGCAATAATTCATAATAAATGTAAATATTTAAACTACGAAATAGGGAGCGGGATCTTGCCCGCGAGACCATGGGGTCTGTGACGAGGCTACGATGCCGATGTGGACGTGGCGTGTGGCGATCGAGGCAACGTCGGATGGCGGTTCTGCAACTGGATGTGCGTTGACATATCGTCGAACAGGTGGCGTGCGATGGAAGAGACGTCGGAGGCGGTTCTGCTTGGGTGTTGAAGGGCTCGGGGCTGTCGACATCGGTGCGGCGAGCTCGGCTGGTCGGAGCTCAGGTCAGAGATGAGCTCGGATCTGGGCAGCGCAGAGGGCTTCTGCTGGAGGCGGTTGTGGCGGAGGCGAAGCAGGCTGGGAACGTCGTTGGGGTGGTCGACGGGAAAGAGAGGTCGAGGCAGGGAGATCTGACCGCGAGGGGCTCGCCGGCGATGCTGTTGTGGAAGCGACGGCTGAAAGGAGGAGGGGCAAAGAGGGAGGGGGTCTGCGGTTGTTTTGGGCGCTAGAGGTGGTGTGACTGGAGTTCGTCGTCAGCCCTGGCAGCTGAGGCGGCGACTGGAGGTTGACGAGGAGGAGGTCGGGGCGTTGGGGGTTGACTGCAAGGTTGAGGAGGGGACAGCAGTTGACGGCGTCGCTGCTGGTGGTGACAGGGCAGAGCTCGGAGGCTAGGGTGCGGGTCTGGTTAAGGGGAGCGTGGGTCAGGGGATCTCGACGGTCGGCAGCCAAGGCGGTGGGTTGAGCACGGAGGGGAGGGTGCGGCGGAGCTGGGTGATGGAGGTGAGTTTTACACGAGAGAGAGAGAGAGAGAGAGAGAGAGAGAGAGAGAGAGGGAAGGTGTTGGTGGCGGGCGGGTTTAGAAGAAGAGGAGAGAGAGGATAAATGATATATTTATAGGTAATTTTAGGGTTTAGGTATTTAACTAAAATAATTAAAATAAATAATGGTGGATACTTAAAAATTAAACTAATTACATAATAATTATCTACAATTAAAAACGTACATGTGGTGCTAATACAATAGTTGATACGAAATAGTCGAAATATACCCATATTATACAATTAAACGGAAATAATTAATAATAAAAAATATATTTACTTACATTTAAAATCATATAATTATGGGATAATTATATACACAGTAAAACGTACAAGTTATACTAATACGACAGATAATATGTAACAGTAGAAATAATATAGTAAATTATACAAATAATATGTAATTAATAATACAATGTATTATACGAAAATATACGTAATAATAATAATAATACCACGTATTATTCAAAAAGATACGTAATAGTATCGGTAACATAACGGATAATTTCCAAAAATATTTACTGCCCTAAATAAATTTATAAATATTCAAATCATTTAAATAAATATAAAACTTAGACTTTAAACTATAGAAAATTATAGAAATTTGAGAAAAATATAAATACTCTTTTAAAAATCATAATTAAATATTTTAAAATACTAAAAATTTATTTCAACTAGTATTAAAATTCATGGTCCTTACAGAAGGGTACTAACCCCCTGTCCTCCTGACTGTATAAGGCAGTGTTTTTCAGGCGCATTTTTCCTTTATGAATGGGGATAACACCATTCGCAGTCGTCACCGAAGGAAAGTCACCGAATTGGACCGCTATCATATTGGTGGATACAGTCTTTTGCTCGGGCTTCAAGGTGAGCACATTAGCATTCACCAAATTTTGGAGAATGTCTTTAAAAACATAGCACCTTCTGGTAGGATGTCCTAGGAACCTATGATAGCGGCAATAATTAGGATCATCCACCTTTCTTGCTTCATTCGGCTTCTTGATTTCGGGAAGCTGCAGCTTGTTATTCTTTTGTTGTAACTGGAACAAGGTATCTACATGCTCCTCTTTAAATGAATACTGCTTCGGCGCTCTTTGCTGATTTGGTGCCTTTCCTTTCTTAGCAGGTGGTGGTGTTTGCGTATTGGTGTCAGCCGTCAAAGTCTCCTTTCCATTAGACCGTTGAGCATTGTACTGGTTGCACTACTGCTGTGGCTTGGGTTGCGCAGCTTCTTCGGCTTTGACTCGAGCGACAATCTCTTCGGCTTGTTCTCCTTGCGATACCAGTTGCCTCCAGGAGCGACATTTTGCCACCCCTATCTGAGCGAGGAGTTGGGTCTACAAATTGTGCCTGCAAGTTTCAACCTAAGTAGATTGAGTCATACCTGACGGGCATCGCAGTGCCATGCTGCGAAATCTCTCAACATATTCCTTGATGGACTCTCCTTTCTTTTCTTTAGTGGCTAGAAGAGTCGGGACTGAGACTTCCGTATCGTCCTCAAAGAACCTGGCCAAGAATAGCCTTTCCAAATCTACCCATTTCTGAATAGATCCAGTAGGCAGCTTCATAAACCACTCAAAGGCGACACCCTTGAGGGTACCGATGAATAGCCGGGTCAGAATGGCGTCGTTTGCTACCACATCTACAGCCTGTGACTTGAAGTAGTAGATGTGCTGATTCAGTGATCCGGTGCCATCGAACGGTTGCAAAGTAGCTGCCTTAAACTTTGGTGGGTAAGGGGCTATGTCCCACTCAGCGGGATAAGGCCACACGACCCTTTCTTCGCGGGGCTCGCTTCTGTTGGCGATTGCATTAAGGCGAGCCTCCAGTTCATTCACTTTAGCAGACTGAGGATGCAGTTCTTTTTCTGTCTCCTTCTCGTTTTCAGAGGAGGATTCCAAGTTGTAAGTTTCATGATCCGAATGTTCAGTCACTTTTTGCTTTTCCTTTGACGTGGTCCTTCGGGAAGACTCAGGTCTTTGGCCTTTTTCAGCAAGGAGCTAGGCCAACATATCCTTCATTTGGAGAAGGGTCTCTTGCTGTGCCTGGAGCATGACGTGATGTTCGTCCACTCTTTTTGCTAGGTCTTTTGGATTCCTAGTCATATAAACGGAGTCTCTCGTGCCCCAACGGAGCTTGAAGACTGAGACTCAGCAATTGCCGAATGTTCCTCATCAGAAATAATCCTCTTGGCCAACTTTTGGTAGTCAACCGAGCGGATAGCTCCTGTTCGAGTCTGAGTATGTCAGTACACTCCTTCAAACTCGTCATAAATTTTCCTGACAGTCGGGGAATGACTTCGTTGTGACTCATCAGAATTGGGATGCGAGGCTTTTCCTCTACCGATCATATTGATCGTGACCTCGGAATATTCGATTTCAGGGGCCTTCTTATAACGACACTATCGTTTGGGAGGCCTAACGACATTCGTCAATCTGTTGAACACTGATTGTCTAGGCGTAGGTGCGCAACAGCTGCATTCGGAGAGGACTACGGAGATGAGCCGCTCACATTGGCATGAATGAGTCCCTTGATGTGTTGGTCTTCCCCTCGATAGTAGTTCACGTAAATCGGAGACCTAGGAAACATCTCGTGAGAGTGGAGATGGAACCCCCTGCCCTTGGGTGGGTTGGACATGAACCTTAAATCCATGCCGACTCTCTAGAACCCGACGGACCATGTCGTGTTCTTGAGAAGAAACGCGAGGGTCGCGTTTAGGTTTATAAACACTAGGTCGAGGCATGTGTTTAACTGATGAAACAAACCCTTGTGGGTCTTATTCTGATTGAACACACACTTGTGGTGTGCGTTTTGATGATGAAACAGACCCCTGAGGGTCATATTTTGGTTGAACGCACACCTATGGTATGCATTTGTTTGACTGATCAGACCCCTGAGGGTCGGGTTTTGATTGAACGCACACCTGTGGTGTGTGTTTAGTTGATTGAACAGACCCCTGAGGGTCGTGTTTTGATTGACCGCACACTTGAGGTGTGCCTTTAGATGATTGAACGTGCCTTTGAAGGTCACGTTTTGATTCTGAGACGTACCCCTGAGGTGTGCGTCTAGATTGAACAACGCGCCACTGAGGGTCGCGGTTAAGTTGGATTACCCGAGGCTCATAATCGGGTTCATTGCCACGAAGTGTGCGTTCTAGAGCAGATGCGCACAGTTCGGGCAAATTTTTAGAAACGAAATCTTTGCGTTGGGCGATAGCTCGGCTATTCTGCAAGTATGCTCGTCATATTGATCTTCTCCTCCGTCGAATAGCGTTTTTCTTGGCTTGTTTCAACGCCTTGGTCGCAGCATCGTCGGCGTTGGTTGGATTTTCCTCCGTCATAGGTCTCTTACAACCTATTACACGCTGTGTTGATACGGGTGTAGAATCTTCAACTAGCAGAGCGAGTTTAAGATCTTGGCCAAAGGAGAGGGCTTTCTTCGGTGTCTCAGCAGTAGTTACGACCTCCTTAGAGATCTTGCGGGTATCACGCCTAGCTTTAGGGCTAAGCGACCCAGAGGAGAGGGCCTCCTCATATTTGGCTTGGTCGAACTCTACGACGAGAGTTTCGATGGTGGTTCTAGTGAGGTGAACGTCAGATTGCGCCACCACTTCTTCGTTAGAGAAGCTAGTCCCCAGCAGAGTCGCCATCTTTTGTTTGTGGAAAAATTTGCAGCAAAAGAAATGGAAGAAATATTGATTTGTATTCTCTCAAAATCGATTACAATTTGGATTCCGATTACAAAAGAGAGGAGAATGAATTTGATTCTCCCCTTTGTTTAAAACTGGGTTCTTCTTGGTAGTGATGGAGTGCCTCCTTCGAATGCTCGCGTCGAATTCGCTCTCCGTTGACGATCCGACCGTACTATCTCACGTGAACGATTAACTTGTATGATGAATTCGGTTTAGAACTCTTAACAAGTTTAAGAAACTCAGAACTAGTTGAAAACTCTGAAAAGAGTTGTTAAAAACCGAATAATCGATTAATGTAATTAACTTGCGTTGCAAGTTTAATTAAGAACTCTTCACGAGTTTTAGAACTCAGAGTGAGTTAAAACTCTATAATAGAGTTGTTAGAACCGAAGATTCGGTTAATAGACAAATAGATCTACCGTTGGTGAAAAGATCTTCTGAGATTTGATTAACTGACTGCCGATCAGTTTCTTGATCTTCAAGAAAATCGTCTTCTCTATGCGGTTTTGCTGCTAAGATCGATCAACCCAACTGCCTTTGTGCTGTTTTGAAGCCAAAAGATCCAATCCCCTTACTTGGTTGAGTAAGGTGGTTATTTATAGGGGGATATGGGGTGTAACCAACCCCTAAATCCGCTCCTAAGTGGGCGAAAATCTCTCAGAACGTGGGATAAACGGTTGTGAGGCTGTTCTGCTTGTGCTTGAACAAGTCAAATGCCTAACTTAGCGTTTTGGGCTTTAATTCTACGCCTAAGGCTTGAGACGCAGAGTTAAATCTTTGCTAGAGATTTGAGACGCACAGGCCGCAGGCATACAGGTCGCTTATGTGCTGAATCTCAACTCTGCGTCTTGAGTTTGAGTCGCAGGGTTGAGTGTCTGCTGAAGAACGCACAGCTTGTGTGTGTTTTGTACTTTAACTCTGCGTCACAGAGTTGATTATCTGCTGTAGAACGCACAGGTCGTGTGCTTCTTGAATTTGGAAAACGCAGAGGTGGACTCTGTGTTTGGAAGAGGTTGTTGGCTTGTAACCTCGTCCACTACAACATCGCAAAGGCTACTACTCATTGATCTTTGCCTATTATGGGCTGTGAAAGTCGTCAGATTGTAACTCTCACAGTTGGTTATGAAGGCTACTGAGTAGAGTTTTCATCAACTGTCAGAAGTGTCGTTGATTTGTAACTCTTCTTGATCTATGTGAAAAGTCCTCTGTTTGTAGCTTTTGTTTGTTGAAGTTTGATAGGGATCAGCTATCTATTGTGATTTTTAGACAGCCTACAGAGCGTTGAAAACAGACATTGTGAGGTGTAAACGTTATTCGGATGAGCGTAGAAAACCCGGTTGTGATAGTGGATTTCTCCCCGGGAGTAGGGAACGGAGACGTAGGACGGAAGGTCTGAACTCCGTGATCATTTGCTTGTGTTTGAGTTTGCTTTGGCGTTTCATTTGTGCTTAGTGTTCATTACATTCTTGTCGACATCGTAAATCGCCCTATCACATTTGTAGATTGTTTATTTCACCCTTGTGTTAGTTTATATATCCTTGCATATATTTTATAGTATATCTTATTGCTAGGATATATTCATTTACTCATATTGCTTATTCTTGCTTATAACATATTGTATATCTATCTTGCAAAAAGAATAGTTTGAATTAGTTTTAATTAGCATAAAATCGGATTAGTATAGCATAAGACCCTAATCACCCCCCCTAGGGTCTAACACTTATATTTGGGGACACACCCTTAAGCATATGTGGTATCACCAAGAGATCAGACCAGATAATTCTTTTTTGTTCGTGTATATTCGTGGAGAGTACATATTCTATCATAATTCGACATAGGGGCTGTTTGGTTAGTTTCCTAAAAATCAAGAAAAGGAAAAGAGTACATGGAAATCAATAAAATATTATTTTCATCCATTTCCATCCCTAAAACCCACCACAACATCCAATAAAATATTATTTTCATATTGAAAGTACCCTAGACGGGGGGGGTGAATAGGGTTATTGCTAATCTTATTAGATATTAATGCCGATTACAACTTATTAAAACAAATATATCCTAACAATATTGATATTCAATTTGATATAAGCAAGGATATATGAACAAGAGTAAATAAATAAGTGATAGTGCACAAAGACAAACACAAACACAAGATATGATCACGGAGTTCGAACCTTCCGTCCTACGCATTCGCTCCCCACTCGCAGGGAGAACTCCACTATCACAACCGGGTTTTTTACACTCATCCGAACAATGTTTACACCTCACAATTCGGTTTTCTAGTTTACCGAAAACTTTATGACACACACAATTGCAATCACACTCTACATCCTCTAAGAGTTGGTCCCTACTCTGTGTTTTCCTCAAGTGATCGGAATTACGACCTACCTCTAGGCATTATTACCGACGCCACTCCTCTTGGGATAACTCCGTCTCTCATCACACACTCCTCTTGGTGTACAAGTGTGATACAACATGTAACTCACAATAAAGCTCAATAACAATAAAATATTCTCTACAATAGGTGAGAACTCAATGTAAGCTCAATCTCATAAATCACAATCCCACAACCCAATATATGATGTATAAAATCCTACAAGCTCAAATAGGGTGTGTGTGATAAGATAAGTATAAATAAAATCTAACCCAATTAGCAAAATAACAATAATAAGAATATGAAAATCAGCTAGAGAAAAGAGCTAGAAAAACTTCTTTATAAACACAAAGAGGTTGAAGAAGATTGAGGATGAATTCCTCAATTGAAAATGTAAGCCTCCTCTTTGTAAACTCAATTCCAAACTTAAACTTGAGAAACAAACTTTTAAACACTTAAAACTCTTGTTAAAAACCCTCTTAAAAAATTGATTCTGATGAGAACAATAGGGGTTTATATAGGAAGAAAAACCAAGGCACAAAGCCTAGGCAAAACCAGCAAAAACGATAAAATAACAAAGACTGGAAATATAGTCGTTGGAGCTGGTCAGTTGACTGACGGGTTTCATCAGTCGACTGATGAGCTGACCGTTGTTAGCATTTTAAGCTCATCAGTCGACTAACGATCTTATCAGTCGACTGATGATCTTATCAGTCGACTGATGACCACATCAGTCGAGCGGTCAGTCGACCAAGACAAAACATAAACTTTTAAAGATTGCAGGCACATTCTTCAGTTGACTAATCAGTCAACTGATGTCATCAGTTGACTGATCAGTCGACTGATAACAGGTTATCAGCTTGAAATGAATTTTAAAGTCATTTTAAAAATAGCAAATAAATTCAAAAAAATATAAAACTTTAGAAAAAGTTTATAAACATAAATATGAACATGTTGGAAAATGAATTCTTCAATTTTCTCTTATCATTTGTGAAATCTTAAAAAATTTCAAAAACACTAAAATACATGTTTAATAAAACATGTGATTTTTGATTTTTGACTCAAAACAAGTTTTAAAAACTTATGGAATATTTATATGGACATAAAAAAAAGATGTTTATGATGTATATATAGTCCAAACCATATTAAAACATATTTTGCATAAAAACACCTATATTTGAGAAAAACACAAGTATATATGTGTGTGTGTGTGTGTGTTCGAGCTTATAGAATTAATACACATAATATAAAACCTAAAACTAAATTACCCAAGCTTGATAGATCTTCAATATAGCTCAACTTGGTACACTTTGTGGATAAATCTTGAACTTGGATTTTCAACTTGAATTGCAATGTTTCATATCACAATTTCTGCCAACCTCCATTGGATATGATCGTTGAAGCGCTATTCCATCCAACCTCCAACACATTATTTGTCTAGAATACCTAATAAGAAAACATAAACAGTAGACAAACAATATTAGGAATTGTTTGTAATCATCAAAACAAGATTAAAAAATGTAGGCTCATAACATGAGACCTAACACATCCCGCAACTCATCTCATATCATCTCCCAAAAATAAACCAAATACAAGAAATGTGTTACATCATCCAACTCATCTCATATCCATCACATCACATCTTTAAAAACCACTCATATCATCTAATAATATGGTGACAACTCATCTCATCTTATTAACATTTCATTTCCACCAATTTCCTCCAAAAAATCTAGGAAATCGATTTCCTTAAGTGTTGGTCACATCATCCAATAATATAATGACAACTCATCTCATCTCATCTATTTTCTTATTTTTATAAATGAACCAAATACAAAAAAGAACCTATTACAAGAAATATGTTTCTTATAATTTATTTTCTTATTTTTTTAGCCAACCAAACAACCTCAAAATAAATTTTCTTAAAAAATCAACCACATCATCCAATAATATTGTGGCAACTCATCTCTCATTCTTTGATTTCCTTTTTTTTTTAGCCAACCAAACAATCTTAAAATAATTTTTCTTGGAAATAGGTTTCATATTCTTTGATTTCCCTCTTTAATTTTTAGGCAAACAAACAGCCCCATAGTGCAGAACAATCTGAACCTTTTAGAGGGGCATGAAAATTACCATCCTGTCACCCCCACCTTTCCTCCCCTTGCGTACTCATTGGTGGGATTCATGATATGTACATTGTTTTAAAATGGAAAATCTATTTTTAGAGACTAAAAAAAGATGTATCATGAATATTTGGCAAAAGGCAGAATGGAGCGAACTCCCAAGTCACTTCCTATTCCACGACTAAAATCAGTTCAAAAGAGGGTTGTGTTTATGAGGTCTCTTTCCCCTCCTTTTTGATCTAAAGGACCAAAAGATATGCGTTAACGTAAGAGGGGATGAGAGAATTCGTGAGCCAAAGTAACATCAGATATCTATTCGTACAATACAAACGACAGAAGACTTTTAAGACAGAAATCGTTTCTTTTTACAACTCCTTAGAAGTCAATGATTGCTTTCTCATCTTACTATCTGTCTTTTTTTTATTTTTTTATATAAATTTATATCAGAGGAATTACGAGCATGTTTTAAGATGTTTTTCTCTTTAATCCATTTGAAAAGGTAAATATCTGTACTGAAAACTGCTTGTATCGATCATTAAAGATTTAAATGTGTCCTTCCTTGAATTAGTTTTAGCTTCGTATTTACGGAGCTGTTTGGCAACCCTTAGAAACTGAATCATAATTGAATCTTAGACCAGTTGCGAGTGTTTTTTTTAGCGAAAACCTTAGTCAAATTGATCCGTTTTTATAGGCCAAAGTTTAACTACTAAAACCTTGAACTACCTCTCTCCTAGTTCCTGCCAGAGATGATTTATAATATAATTGGATCAAGATTGATCCTAATTTAATAAGCAGCAACTGAATATAAATATATGGTCACTAATACTTGGACAATATTTAGCCAATCGTTCTTTCTAATGCAATTCGAAAGATTAAATAGAAGAAATCAAATAACTTGATTCGTTTTAGTTTTAAACTCCATCTCAACGCAGACTTAATACATTATAGGTTTTCCTATTCCACACTTAGAGTGTGTCTGGGTGGGTGAATTTGAAAAAACAAATATTTTTACAACGCCATATTATTCCAATACATGGTGTTGGGACACTCTTGAAATTGAGGGCTGTTCTAACACCCCTATTTTTTTAACTTAGTTTCTTGTTGCAACATCAAAACTTTTTGGTGTTGCAACAACATCTAACTAAACAAGACATTTGGACCCCGTGTAGTGCGTAGCGAAGCTCGAAAGCCAAATAGTGCACGACAAGACAACGAAAAAGATCACAACCAAACACAAGCATTGATCACAAATCACAGCAAGACAAAGAAATTTACGTGGTTCGGCAAGTTGCCTACGTGCACGGGGCAAGGAGGGGAGAGTTCTTACTATTAGAGATGAAGAGAAATACAAATAAGGTTATAAAATCACTCAAAACCCTAAAACAAAAGCTCTCTAAACCTCTCATAATTCTTCCACAAAAGGATGCACAATACTCTCTTAAGAGTCTTCTCAAATCGTCCTTACTTAACCCTAATTAATCAGGTTTAGAGTTATATATCAACACAAAACGAAAGCGGGTCAGAAAACAAAAGCACAGGCCCAGACCCGAGTCGCGGTCGACCGCATTTGACTCCGCAGTTGACCGGACAGAATGTCAGAAACTGAGAAATCGATTACAGGGTCCGTGGTCGATCGTGCTTGACGCCGCGGTCGACAAGACAGAAATTCGAAAATGCACCCTATAGTGTGCACGTTTTCCGGTTGACCGCAGCTGATCTCGCGGTCGACCGTCAAGTTGCCTGATAATTTTCTGCTTGTTTCTTGAGCTATTCTTCGTCGTGTTCGTCACTTCTATACCCCATTTGGTAAAGAGTTAAGGAAGAATGGTTAAAGACAAGGATTAATATACTTAGCCCATTCGATAATCTGAGGACTTAATTATTAACCCATTAAATAAGTTTTATTTTAGCCATTGTGACCGGTTTTAATAATTGGAAATAACAATGATTTTGAATGTTTTTTTTATAATTAGAAGGGTTAACTCTTAATCCTTCTAAATAGGAGTATTAGTAAACAACTCATATTGAGTGGTTAACTTATTTTAATCCCTCTAGAGGGGTTAGCTTAACCCTTTTATATTTTTTATGTTTGGCAAATTATGGAGGGTTAACTCACTTTAACCATTGTATAGATTTTTTGTGTTTGGCGGGTTAAGAAGAGGTTAAATCTCCTTAACCCCTCACTTAACCCTTTGCCAAACGATACCTTGGAGTTTTGATACAGTTGGAACAACATGGATTTCTAACTACACCAAACGACACATTCCCTTATATATCCTCATTTGTTTTTTGAAACTTATACGCTCTGAAGTTCTTACTATTAGAGATGAAGAGAAATACAAATAGGGTTAGAAAATCACTCAAAACCCTAAAACAAAACTCTCTAAACCTCTCACAATTCTCTCACAAAAGGATGCACAATACTCTTTCAAGAGTCTGCTCAAATCGTCCTTGCTTAACCCTAATTAATCAGGTTTAGGGTTATATATCAACACAAAACGAAACGGGTCAGAAAACAAAAACCCAAGCCCAGACCTGAGTCGCGGTCGACCACACTTGACTCCACGGTCGACCGGACAGAATGATAAAAATTAGGAAAATCAATTACAGGGTCCGCGGTCGACTGCGCTTGACTCCACGGTCAACCGGACAAAAATCCAAAAAATGCACCATGTAGGGTGCACGTTTGCCGGTCGACCGCAGCTGATCTCGCGGTCGACCATCAAGCTGTCTGACAATTTCCTGCTTGTTTCCTGAGCTGTTCTTCGCCGTGTTCGTCACTTCTACACCCCGTTTGGCAAAGAGTTAAGAAAGAAGGGTTAAAGACAAGTATTAATGTACTTAGCTCATTCGATAATCTGAAGGACTAAATTATTAACCCGTTAAATAAGTTTTATTTTAGCCATTGTGACCGGTTTTAATAATTGGAAATAACAACGATTTTGACTGTTTTTTTATAATTAGAAGGGTTAACTCTTAATCCTTCTAAATAGGAGTATTAGTAAACAACTCATATTGAGGGGTTAACTTATTTTAATCTCTCTAGAAGGGTTAGCTTAACCATTTTATATTTTTTATATTTGGCAAATATGGAGGTTTAACTCATTTTAACCCTTGTATAGATTTTGTGTTTGGCGGGTTAAGAAGGGGTTAAGTCTCCTTAATCCCTCACTTAACCCTTTACCAAACGATACCTTGGAGTTTTGATACAGTTGGAACAAAATGGATTTCTGACTACACCAAACCACACATATCCTTATATATCCTCATTTGTTTTTTGAAACTTATACACTCTGAAGTTCTAAAATTAACTTTTTAGACCCATATTTCATACAAAAATAAGATAATTTCATGTCCTTGTGATATCTACATCCAATTTTTTAACTTTTAAACTCTTAATATTTGTTTAAGTAATATGGAATCCACCGAATTTTATTTTAAACCTACCCCCAATTCAATTTTAAAATGTAATTGGAATACATTTAATAGTAAATGCAACTAACATTAAAGATAAAAAAAGTTCTAAAGTTAATATATGAGTGTCACATTGGAATATTTAAAAGATGTTTTCACCTTTGCATTGCAAAATGTACTAACAAAAAGTGATTAAAAAAAGTACTAACAAAAAAATCCAGGATTTATAAGTGCCCCCCAAGACATTTTGTTTAGCTCAAAACAGGGTATATACTGTATTTAAACGCTAATTAGCCTCAATTTGCATCATTTCTGTAAACGATTCCTCATAGTATTTGATAAGTAGAGCTAAATTTGCAGTTTTCTAGAATTTTGTTTCCTTTTGCATTTTACTAACACGCCCTCGTTAATTAAGTAATCGATGTACCTCACAGACTTTCATTTTCATTCATTCCTCGTGGTTCCCATTTTGAATATTTAATTCTTAAATGCTCATTCACTCAACTCCGAAGGCATACGTCTCATTCATTCAGATTAGTAAATATTTCTACCAACGAACCGTATGGATGATAGTCCACAACCAGAGAGGTCACATGTTAAGTTCACGTGCCATTTTAATGCACTACTTTACCATTATTGTGCTTGTTTAACAAAATGTCCTACTGCAAATGTTAGTTTAAATTCTATGTTGTTTGGATATTTAGGTATTTGGATTCACGCCGGTGAGATATACACGCACTTTTTTTTGTCTTTTTTGAGCAGAAAACAAGGGAAAGTCCCCGTTCGAGATACGCACGCTTTGGGACTCAACATAGCTAATATTTTCGATGCAAATCTAAATAACGGCACAGTTATTTCCCAGTGCTGCCTCTGTGATTCTTCCCCCTAAGGGGGTGTTTGGTTCAATAGTGGGCGAGAAAAGGATTAGGAATCTCATATTTTTTTTTATGGATTCTTAGCTAATCCATAAAATTTTAAGACAATTTTATGTTGTCATGGAATCTTTTTTTTTTCATTTCTATGTTTGTTTAATAACATGAAAAAATAGAATCCAACTTTATAGAAACCCTCTAATTCCTATTCTTTAGTTAGATTTGGAATGAGAATAGGATTTGGTCTCATAATAATATAGGGTTTGTGAAGAAACAGAATCCGAAAAAAAGAGAGAGAGAATAGTACAAATACGTCAGCTTTCTGCCCGAAATCCGCCCAAATCATTAGGATTTTAGTTTCTATAAAAACAACATACTTTTTCAACTTTATAGATTCTGAAATCTATGAATTTTTAGGAAACCAAACTCAAGAATAGGATTCATAAAGAATCATTTATTTATAATTTTGCCATTGTCAAACCCAAATCCTACTCCTTTTCCATAAAAATGGTGAAACAAACAGCCCCTTGGTCAATATATTTTATTTAAGTTGCATTCATGACATTTGATGTAATGTAAGGATTAAGAGAGAATCCAATTATAGTATCAATATTAGGGATTTATTTGGAATAATCTTATTTTTGGAAGATAAGTCTACAAGAAGCCTATAATTTTTTATGTCGTATTTTTTTAATCTCTTTCTGGTGTTTAATCATAGGCATATAACACTATTATATTTTCCCCCTATTTTCATCAACAAATAAAACAAAAAGCTAGCCTAGTTATTATGCAATTATAAATTTGAAATAAAACTTTGTTCAAGTAAAAAAAGAAAAGAAAAAAAAAGCTTTTAGGCCCCACTTTCATAAAGGGAATGTGACTCAGCTCCAAGACGCAGTCTACATATAACTCAACTCTTAAAGTGGATTTGAAATGCAAATAACCCCAATATATTGTGGCAATTCATCATTAATTTTTGAAAATATTCTTCGCTTTACCCCCTAACTACAACTTGTTTTACTGTTGGCTCGCCCCTTCATCAACTTGCCCCTTCATTGGTTTCAAAAATTTCTAAGGAATCTTTTGCAGATCTTGGGAGTTTATTTGCATTTTATAAAACTTTTTAGAGGTTTTTGTAAAATTTTAGGGTCATTTGAAACTTTTGAAACTGTTTGGAGTATTTTTTATAAAATTTTAGGGTTTATTTGCAATTTATGATTTTTTTGTGGGGTGGGGGTGTCCCCAATTTATTGGGCTATTTGCAATTTCTATAATTTTATGGGGGTTTTCTATAATTTTTAGAAGTTATTTGTAATTTTTGAAAATTTCTGGTGGATGTAGGTGTCAAAAAATGCTTATGAACATCCAAATACTGCTCAAGACAAAGAGAAGACGATAAACGTCATTATCTTAGTCAAAGGGGATCATCCAAAGAAAGCGAAACAACATAGAAGAACAATGTGCACACCAACGATAAAATACACTGACAGGCGACGTGCATAGGCGCGGCAGCCCATGGTGACGCGCTTAAGGCGCGACAGCCCATGGTGACGCACCAAAGGCGCGGCAGCAAAGGGTGACGCGCAAACAGCATAGTAGCCTCTTATGTAAATTGTTGGTAATTTTTAAGATCTTTTGAAGGTCCACGTGGCAGCATATCAAAAAGAGAACGTGTACTGACATGGATAAGCAGTTAAAACACGAAAAAAGTGGTTAAAAGTCGTGGAAGAACGGTTTTAAACATGTTGGAACGTGGCAGAAACCGTCTCTTTGGCCGTGCCAACCTACACTGACGCGCCAATAGCCGCGGCAGCGTAGACTGACGTGCCCAAAGAGCATACACTCAATCAGTTATGTCGCCTCTATTTCCACTGTTGTGCACTCCTATCCCTATAAATGCCTCCCTAGACACGAAACAAAGGATAGAAAGCAGATTGGAGCATAGAAACTTGAGCTTTTGGTGAATTGGAGCAAGAGAGAGAGTATTCATTCTTCACAAACATCCTCAAGAAGCTTTTGGCGATTCCTAGAAATTTAAGCTATGACTTGATCTTTAGAAGAGTGAACATCTTACATCGATAAGATATTCGCTTTAAATTCTTACTTCAATAAACGAAGGAAGAATCTCCAAAACGGAAGAATCCCCAAAACCTTCACGATTCAATTAGAATCTGTGAATCGATGGTCCACGGACTAACGCACCCCCAGCACAGGCAAAGATCCCGCGCAAGCAGCGATCCAAACAACGATCCTGCGTTTATTCCTAAGGAGCTTGTAATTTGATTTTGTTGTAAAGAGTAGTTTTACAAAGTATGAAGCTCACTCTTTTGTATTCATTGTAATCAATAAACAGTTATAATGAATTCTACAATAGAACTTGTTCCTGACGCAAACAAACTGGCGACCACATGGTCAAACCTTTAAATAGTTAGGACCAAAGCCAGAATCCCCTCTCGATTCTTTCCATGAACGAGAGGTCCACAAATTGAGCCATCAAACCTTTAAACGGTTAGGATCGTATCAAACTCCCACATGGTCAAACCTTTAAACAGTTAGGACCAAAGCCAAAATCCCCTCTCGATTCGTTCCATGAACGAGAGGTCCACAAATTGAACGATCAAATCTTTAAACGGTTAGGATTGTCTCAAACCCCCACTCGGTCAAACCTTTAAACAGTTAGGACCACAACCAAAATCCCCTCTCGATTCCTTCTATGAACGAGAGGTCCACTCAAATTGAATGATCAAACCTTTAAACAGTTAGGATCGTATCAAACTCCCATTTGGTCAAACCATTAAACAATTAGGACCAAAGTCAAAATCCCCTCTCGATTCCTTCCATGAACGAGAGGTCCACAAATTGAGCGATCAAACCTTTAAACAGTTAGGTTCGTCTCAAACTCCCACGTGGTCAAACCTTTAAACAGTTAGGACCAAAGCTAAAATCCCCTCTCGATTTCTTCTATGAACGAGAGATCCACAAATTGAGCGATCAAACCTTTAAACAGTTAGGATCATATCAAACTCCCACATGGTCAAACTTTTAAACAGTTAGGACTAAAGCCAGAATCCCCTCTCGATTCCTTCCATGAACGAGAGATCCACAAATTGAGCGATCAAACCTTTAAACAATTAGGATCGTATCAAACTCCCACCTGGTCAAACCTTTAAACAGTTAGGATCAAAATTGGAATCCCTTTTCGATAAATGAAAGGTTTCCACATATTCCCCTTCGGTCAAACCTTTAAACAGTTAGGACCAAAGTTGAAATTCCATACCGATAAACGAGAAATCCTTTTTTAGATTGGATAATCAAACCTTTAAACAGTTAGGGTTATCTAAATCTTCTCGATTCTTGGGGTGGAGATCACACTCTTAGTTTCACCCTTCAGATTCTTAAAGTAGAGATCCTACTTTGAGTTTCTTTTATACCAAGAGATAGAATATAAAATTCTTCCTCTCTAATTTTGGGTTTATCTCTACCAACAAAAAAAGAGATCAGGAGATAGAATATAAAATTCTTTCTCTCCATCATCGGGTTCATCTCTACCAACAAAAAAAGAGACCAGGATATAGAATATAAAATTCTTCCTCTCTATTTTTGGGTTTATCTCTACCAACAAATAAGAGACCAGGCGATAGAATATAAAATTTTTCCTCTCCGATTTTGGGTTTATCTCTACCAACAAAAAAGAGACCAAGATACTCCAATAGGCACACGAGTCTAAACTGTTTCCCTACCCTCAATAGGAAGTTTCTGAAGAATATTACTCAGAATATTCTTAGAGATAACCTGATTACCTCCTAACGGGTATACGAGGTTAAACTATTTCCCGAAAACTCCGATGAGTAAATGAGTATAAACTGCATCTCCTTGAACCTCCTAACGAGTATACGAGGTTAAATTATTTCCCAAACACTCCGATAAAGTATATGAGTATAAACTGTTCCTCTATTCTTCAACACTAGCTCTAATTCAAGACTTCAACAACGGTCAAGCGATAAACGCAGCACCGAAAGAATTTTAGCTATTCTACAAAGCACTGAGTAGACTAAAAGATGAAGAAGTTAGGAATTAAAGCTGTTCATAGATTCTTCTACGTAATCTCCTCAACTAAGTACTGAAGAGATTATAAGTAAAACTTATCTTATCCAAAGTGTCTCAGACTCCTCTCTAAAAGAACGAGTCTGAGATACTTTGGAGGGGGTATCTGTAGGTGTTAAAAACTACTTACGGACATCCAAATACTGCTCAAGACAAAAAGAAGACGATAAACGCTATTATCTTAGTCAAAGGGGATCATCCAAAGGAAGCGAAACAACATAGAAGAACAATGTGCACACCAACAACAAAATACACTGATAGGCGACGTGCATAGGCGTAGCAACCCATGGTGACGCACCTAAGGCGCGACAGCCCATGGTGATGCGCCTAAGGCGCGACAGCCCATGGTGATGAACCTAAAGCGCGGCAGCCCATGGTGACGCGCCTAAGGTGCGGCAGTCCATAGTGACGCGCCAAAGGCGCGGCAGCAAAGGGTGACGCGCAAACAGCAGAGTAGCCTCTTATGTAAATTGTTAGTAATTTTTAAGATCTCTTGAAGGTCCACGTAACAGCATATCAGAAAGAAAATGTGTACTGACGTGGATAAGCAGTTAAACCACGAACAAAAATGGTTAAAAGTCATGAGAGAATAGTTTTAAACATGTTGGAACGTGGCAGAAACCGTCTCTTTGGCCGCACCAGCCTACACTGACATGCCAATAGACGCGGCAGCGTAGACTGACGCGCCCAAAGAGCATACACTCGATCAGTTATTTCGCCTCTATTTCCACTGTTGTGCACTCCTATCCCTATAAATACCTCCCTAGACACGAAACAAAGGACAGAGAGCAGATTGGAGCATAGAAACTTGAGCTTTTGGTAAATTGGAACAAGAGAGAGTCTTCATTCTTCACAAATATCCTCAAGAAGCTTTTGGCGATTCCTAGAGATCTAAGCTCTGACTTGATCTTTAGAAGAGTGAACATCTTACATCGATAAGATATTCGCTTCAAATTCTTACTTTGATAAACGAAGGAAGAATCCCCAAAACCTTCACGAGTCAATCATAATCTGTGAATCGATGGTCCACGAGCTAACACACCCCCGGTACAGGCAAAGATCCCAGGCAAGCAGCGATCCAAACAATGATCCTACGTTTATTTCTAAGGAGCTAGTAATTTGATTTTGTTGTAAAGAGTAGTTTTACAAAGTACGAAGCTCACTCTTTTGTATTCATTGTAATCGATAAATAGTTATAATGAATTCTATAACATAACTTGTTCCTGACGCAAACAAACCAGCGACTACAGTGGGAGCCAACGGTCTCACTGCTGAGACCGTCGTGTCGCAGCCGATCAAGATCCCAGTTAAATTCACGGTCGAGTATGAGTTCGACCAGGCTAAATTTGAGGAATATCTTTCATCATCCTCTTCAAGATCTTCTTTGTCCCACAAGTACAATAGGATCTCACGATTGAAGAAGTCTTACACACCAAAGAAGGCTAAAGGTGAAGACTCTCACCCAATTATTGCCGAGGCCTCCCATCACAACATTATCCCAACGACCCCCAAAGCCGGAAGCTCTGCTCATAATGATTCCCCCATAAATAAGGAATCATTCGATCAAAGTTCGCCAACACTGACGAAGAGGGCTCGTCAGAGGCAACGCCAACGTCACGCTCATCAATTGGCTAAGGCCTTGGAACAAACTGATGGAGTTCGTTACTATGCGGACTTAGAATCGAGGAAACATCAAGTGGTTCAGTCGCCTCAACGTCAAACTACTCATATCTCTGTACAACACACGATGGAGGAATGGACTCTCGTCAAAAGGGCTCGTTCAACTCTCAAAGAACGTATACAAAAGCGTCGTGCAAACGTCACTCATGCCCGTGCTCTTTTACAACAAAGACAAGAAGAGGAGGAGGAAATGATGTCTAAAAAATCACAAAAAATTAGCCAAGTGTGGATCTCCAAATCCAAACTTATACAAAAATTGGATCAGCAAGATCAATCCTTCAACCGCAGCAGTCTTCATTGTCGCGACATATTCTTTAATTGTGACAGTCCCTACTGCCACGGCACATCTTTCAATCGCGGCAGTCCCTTCTGCCGCGGCACCTCTTTCAACCGTGGCAGTCCCCACTGCCGCGACACCTTCTTTAACCGCAACAGTCTCCATTGTCGCGGCCAAAAGGAAATTTCCGATGCTTCTCTTTTGACTCCGTCGACATCCGTTCCTGGTTCATCTACCGCAATCACTTCTGATATGTTACCAGTGAAGCCATGGGTCAGTCCCGACTTGTCAAAATTTAAGATCACAATGGTGGATCGCTGTGGTCCTTTACCTGATGATCGATGTAGAATTCCAGTCAAAAAACGTTTGGGTCCGGTGAATGAATCCCAAATAGATTCTTGCACTGGGGGTCGTAAGTATCCTCCTATCAAGTCAAAACAACTCCAGTATAGGAAAAGCCCAATTTTTACCCATTTAGTAGTTCGTAACGAAACTCAGACTCTGCACCCGCAAGGGGGTGGTTCTAAACATGCTACTCCTGATGTGACCTTGGATCGCTCAAATGCGACAACAAGTTGTCCTGAGAATGCCAACACGGCTTTACACCCTAAGAAGAAAACGTGTTCGTTAAAAGACATCGTTATACCTGGGGGGTCATACCAACAGACGATAGGATTTCTCTGCAATCATACCGATGAATCATACTATCAAGCTGGAGGTGTGATTAAATTTCAAAAGAGAATTTCCAGCTGTGAATAAATTTCAAAAGAGAATTGTCCGAGAAATAAGCTCTCATTGTTCCTGTGCACGACTCATTAGAGCAGTAATATCAGAATGTGGCTACTCCAAACGAGGAGTCATCCCGCAAAGAGCCTCAGTGCTCCCGAAACTTTTCACTGAAATGTCGAAGTCCAAGCCGAGACATTTTCGCAAGAGAAGGTCAGCTGTCCAAGATGACGAATTCCCTGAAGTCACCATCAACATGGCTGATAAAGGAAAATCTAAGTGGCATTCAAGTGAATCAAATCTCGATTTTTCCCCAGAAGAAAAAGTCAATTCAAGAATTGCTCAACGGATGTCTCGACTACAGTTAAGAGCCATCAGACGTAGGGATTATAAGAAAATGCATGAAGGAATGTCCTCAGAGGATGAACTTTCGGACACTTGTTCTGCGATTGCTTCGGATGATACAATATCTAGCATGGGGCAAGCCAGAGACGTGTTCACAATCACTCCTAATCAACTTGCTCAAATGCTTCAAGAAGCTCTAGCCAAGCAACGTGAAGAAATTAGAGCTGAGATAAAGATGGAGATGGAGTTGGCTATCCAACAAATGAGAGAATTGCTAGCTCAACGGCCTCAACCTCCTGAGTCCAGTTAGCGAACTGAATCCAACCGCCACACTCAGAATGTTGTAGGTGACAGCGATTCAGAAGTGGATGAAGTCATTATGGCTGATACACCTCCTAAGAACAATAACGCTGGGAGTGGTTCAACAGATTCTCCCAACAACGATATTGGGGGTAGTTCAATTGCACCTCTCAATAACACTAGGGGTGACCCAATTATTCCTGCTCAACATCACTGATACGAGTCGCCGTGCGAGCACTCTTGATCGCGGAATTATCAAGAGTGGAAAAAGAAGAAAACAACTGAAGAACACAAGAGTTTTAATTAGGGCGAAGGAAAATACCTTCTCTAGATTATGAGAATCAATTGGATTTACAAAATCTCTCTCTCACAATCTCTCTAGATCAAAGAACAACCTCACTGATCTCTTTTCTGATTACAAACTGAGTTCTAAACCCTAGAAAAGTCATGTTTCTATTTATACTAAACAGAAATCCCAACTGGAGCAGGAAACAGACCCAGGCCCGGAACCGCTACGCGGTCGACCGCAGTGCCCAAGGCGGTCGACCGGTCA
This sequence comes from Asparagus kiusianus, assembly GCA_022839385.1. NCBI lineage: Eukaryota > Viridiplantae > Streptophyta > Magnoliopsida > Asparagales > Asparagaceae > Asparagus > Asparagus kiusianus. The sequence goes on from BQKN01059493.1 coordinate 37,880, forward strand.
GAACGTTGAAATCTGGAAAATCGATTACAGGATTTCCGGTCGACCGTAGCGCCACCATCGGTCGACCGATCTCAGTCCCGAGACACAGTCGGGGTCTGTGCACTATGCGGTCGACCGCAGTGACACATGCGGTCGACCGGACAGAGTCCAAACTATTTTTCCTGCAGTTTAATGAATCCTTCGACTTCGTTGCCTCAAATGACCTCGTCCACGACTCCTCTACTCTATTCTCAAGATACCATGAGAATCATTTATCCTCAAACTCCCATGAGGATCGCTAAGCTCCCGAAGAGAAGATACACCCGTATCATGGGTCCCCCTTTAGGAACTTGAAGTCCCATTCAAGTTAGAACTTCAGCTGAGGGAACTCGCGAGCCCCTCCTTCTCTGTTGAACCACTTACCCTTGCTAGGAACCTGACCTTGACGTCCTATGAGAAACGACTCCTTCGTCCCCCGCCTCGTCGTGGTCATCTTCCGTTCCAAAATGCAGTCTTCTTTTAGTGGCTCCTCTCTATCAAACCACAAGTCTTCAACATGCGGTAAGATCAACTTGTCATCACCTTCGTCATCCAATAACGGAGGCTCAAACAACTTCAAGTACTCGGTATTGATCACCGAATACATGCCTAAGTAAGGTGGCAAATCTAAACGAAAAGCGTTGTCGCCAATCTGATCGAGAATCCGAAACGGACCATAACGAATAGGCTTCAACTTCTTCCCTTCTCCTTTGAGCCTCTCCTTACTCAATTTTAGTCATACCATATCGCCTTTACCAAAGTTACAAGGAACCCGATGTTGATCATGTTTCACCTTGTACTTAGCTTGTGATTTCTTCAATTGAGCTTCAATCATGGCATGAATATTTGCAATCTTCTCGAGAAATCGCTGAGCACGTTGTCTTTCACTCACCTCCTTGCCGTCCACTGTGGCTTCACTTGAAAACACAAGATCGAACGGGCTCGGCGGTAAAAATCCATAACAAGTCTCGAACGGTGACTTTCCGGAAGATCCATGAATTGCCCGATTAAAAGCAAACTGTAAATATGGTAAACTCTCATCCCAAGTCTTAGGATGCCTGGAATTATACCCCCGCAACATATACACCATAGTCCGGTTGACTACCTCCGTTTGTGGGTGAAAGGCCGTGCTCTTCTTTAATTTAGTGTCCATCAAACTCCACAAATAATCCCAAAAATGCCCGAGAAAACGGCTATCCCGATCCGAAATAATCGAGCTCGGTAACCCAAAGTGCTTCCACACATGCTCAAAGAACAATTGTGCTGCACCCGCTCCCGTCACGGTCTTCTTACAAGGAATCAATATCACCATCTTGCTGAACCGGTCCACCACAACGTACAAATAGTCATGCCCGCGCTTCGTAGTCGGCAACCCTCCTAAAAAATCCATAGAAATGCTCTCCCACGGCCTAGAAGGAACCGGTAATGGTAGGTACAATCCCCTCTTCCTATTAGAAGGCTTCGAAATACAGCATAACTTACACCCTCCAACATACTTGGTCACATCATCAAGCATCCGTGGCCAAAACACATGTCGTCGTAGATTGAGAAGCGTTTTCTGAATGCCAAAATGCCCTTGCACACGCGAGGTATGTGCTTCTCGAATCCACTGCAACCTATCACCATCCTCCGGAATGTATAGTGATGTCCCACGATACAATAAGCCATCATCTCCAAGTGCATACTCCCCCCTTTGACCAGCCTTTGCCTGCTCAAACACACTACCGAAGTCTCTACTGGATGCATACAACTGAACATACTCAAAAGGAACCAAGGGCTGAATACGCGTCGCCACCAACAAAGACCTTATCGGTGGGCGAGATAATATATCGGCCAACTTGTTCGTCGCCCCCTTCTTGTACCTAATAATGATGTTGAAAGCCATCAAATAAGACATCCACTTCATGTGCCGCGCCTGCTGTAGCTTTGTCTGGGCATGTAAGAACTCCAACGGCTTATGATCCGAATGCACGACTACCTCCTTCCCTAACAAGTACACCCTCCAATGCTTAATTGCTTGATATAGTGCATAGAACTCCTTGTCGTAGGTTGGGTAGTTCGCAACAGCACCCGAAAACTTCTCAGAATAGTATTCCACCGGTTTCCCATCCTGAATCAACACCGCGCCCATCGCATAATTAGACGCGTCGGTCTCCACCTCAAAAGTCCGCTGCAAGTTCGGCAACGCTAACACCGGTGCCTCCGAGATCTTCCTCTTTAGCAACTAAAAAGCCTCCTCATGCGTCCTCCCCCACTCAAACTGAACTTTAGCCTTTGTGAGGCTATGTAACGGTGCCGCATAAGTCGAAAAATCTCGAATGAACTTGCGCAAATACTGGCAAGCCCCCATGAAGCTCCTCACCTCAGTCACTGTCTTCGGCGTCGGCCACTTTGTGATCACCTCCACCTTGCCTGGATCTATCCTCCGCTGGCCCTTCCCTACGATGAAGCCGAGATACACCAACTCGTCCTTCCCGAACTCGCACTTTTTCCCATTGAGCTTCAGCTGTCCGTCCTGCAACACTTCAAATACCTTCTCCACATGAACAAGATGCTCCTCCCAAGTCCTGCTGTACACCAAGATATCATCAAGGTAAACTATCACAAAATCCTCTATAAAGGGTCGCAACAAATCATTCATAAGCCTCATAAAGTTAGCCGGAGCATTGCACAATCCAAACGGCATCACCAACCACTGGGTAGCGATTCTTGAACGCAGTCTTCCAAGTGTCTTCCTCCCGAATCCTCACCTGATGGTAACCAGACTTCAAATCCAGCTTCGTGAAAAACCTCGCTCCCTCCAACTGGTCCATAAGATCATCGATCCGCGGTAATAGGTAGCGATTCTTGATGGTTATCTTGTTGAGCGTCCGGTAATCCACGCACATGCGCTAGCCTCCATCCTTTTTGGGCACCAACAACACTGGTGACCCGCAAGGCGAACAACTCGGCACAATCACTCCCGTCTCCAAGTGCTCCTGAACTTGCTTCTTGATCTCCTCGGACTCCAGTACTGATGTGCGGTATAGGCCTATGTTAGGTAAGGAACTCTCCCCTGTCAGCATAATCTCATGCTCTACACCTCGACGTGGTGGTAGTCCCGTGATCTCCGAAAACAAGTCCGTATACTTGGCCTTTAATCTTTCAAGATCTCCCTCCTGAAGCTTGCTCAAGGGGACAAGCACATCCTACTCAGCTGCTCTTCATACGGCCGAATGAACAATAAAACGAACTTCCTGCACGCATTCACCAACCTCTTAGCCTGAGTCACTGTCACCAAGCTCGTCTCCTGTGGAAGAGATGTCGAACGAAAAATGAATTGCTCGCCATCCTTAGTGAATGTATACTTTTGGGCTCGCCGATCATATACAGCGTATCTATCCCACAAATAAGGGTTGCCCAAAATAACTTGGCAAACATCCAACGGAACCACGTCGTATGTGACCTCGTCAATATACGACTCATGGAGTGCAAATCTGAAGGAACACTGGTTCACCACACTCAATCCCGCCTCCTTCTGAATCCACCCTAATGGATAGGGCTTCGGATGCTTCACCGTCTTCAATCCCAGCTTCTGTACTAATACCTCAGATATTAGATTTTTTTGACTTCCTGTATCTACAATAGCATCCACTAAACTGGTCTTGACCTACAACTTCAGAACAAAGAGCTGCTCCCTCGGGTCGTCATCTTCTCTACTGGCCTGCTTCCCCGCCATAAGGTTGAGACTATTATTGGGTTCAGTCATCCCGGGAACCTCCTTTGGACCCTGTGCTATCACGTACGCCTTCTTCTCCTCCTTCTTCTTCAACCCTTTTGGTTTCAGATGAGGATACTTATCCCAGCAACGATCAGCTATATGCCCTGTCTGCTTGCAGTGATTGCAAGTCAATCATGCTTTCCCCGAGTCAACCTTCTTCTTCTCATCCTTAGACTGAGAGCCACCCGTCTTGCTCCCCGACGGTTTGGAATCCCCCTTTGTCTCGTTGCCCTTCTTCTGCCGGCCCTCAATGGCAATGGCCTTCACGCTTGCCTCTGCGATCGTCTCAACCGAAAACAGCTTCATCTCCTTCCGGATGTAATCATTCAGACCCGCCATGTACTTTATGAAGATGGAGTACTCATCCGTCGCGATGTTTAGAACCATCGCCTGCTGTTGGAACTCCTTCGTGTACTCTTGAACGGTCTGATTAAACTTTTGGCGCAAGCCGTACCACTTGTACCAACGCTCCTCAAGGAACCCCACTGGATAGAATTGTTTTCGAAGTAGCTCCTTGAACTTGTTCCATGGCGCCGCTTTCTTCTCCTGTTTGCAATAGGATTTCCACCACGTCAATGCGTGCCCAGAAAGCTTCAATGTTGCGAAAACTATCTTCTCCTTGGACGAATATCCGTAGAGGGTGAAGTACATCTCCATACGTTCGATCCAATCATCAAGCTTTTCCACGTTGATACTCCCATCATAAACAGGAATCTCAACCTTGAAGTCAATCTTCAGATTTTGGTAATTGTTCTTACCCTCTTGATGCCCAACGGTCTTGACAATCTCAGTCTCCCCCTCTGAATCAGATTCCTCGTGCTCTTCGTCGGATTTGACGAGTTTCTTCTTACCCTTCGAAGAAGATTCCTCCTTTTTGTCACCTCCGTTGATTAGACCCACGAGTTGAGTAAGAGTCGTCCCGATCATCTCAATCTGCTTCTCCATGGCATCAAGTCTCGCTGAATTATCCGTTTTAGTCATCTTCTCCTCCCTTAATTTCTGGACTCCCTCCAAAGAAATAAGGATCTCGCCAAGCTTCTTGTACTGTGAGCGAGTAAGGACCATACACAGTTCCCCCCTTCACAGGATCTAGGGCTCTGATACCAACTTGATACGAGTCGCCGTGCGAGCACTCTTGATCGCGGAATTATCAAGAGTGGATAAAGAAGAAAACAACTGAAGAACATAAGAGTTTTAATTAGGGCGAAGGAAAATACCTTCTCTAGGTTATGAGAATCAATTAAATTTACAAAATCTCTCTCTCACAATCTCTCTAGATCAAAGAACAACCTCCCTGATCTTTTTTCTGATTACAAACTGAGTTCTAAACCCTAGAAAATTCGTGTTTCTATTTATACTAAACAGAAATCCTAACTGGAGCAGGAAACAGACCCAGGCCCGGAACCGCTAAGCGGTCGACCGTAGTGCCCAAGGCGGTCGACCGGTCAGAACGTCGAAATCTGGAAAATCGATTACAGGGTTTCCGGTCGACCGCAGCGCCACCATCGGTCGACCGATCTCAGTCCCGAGACACAGTCGGGGTCTGTGCACTATGCGGTCGACCGCAGTGACACATGCGGTCGACCGGACAGAGTCCAAACTGTTTTTCCTGCAGTTTAACGAATCCTTCGACTTCGTTGCCTCCAATGACCTCGTCCACGACTCCTCTACTCTATTCTCAAGATACCATGAGAATCATTTATCCTCAAACTCCCATGAGGATCGCTAAGCTTCCGAAGAGAAGATACACCCGTATCAATCACTCAAAGAGAGATGAAGATGAGGACAAGAAAATGCAAGACCTTGAAAACAAAGTCAATGCTTTGATGTCCGCTCAGGAAGTAAAGAAGACGGGTATTCCGTGTTCCTATCCAAGAGAATGAGATTCAATACCGTACCCGAAAAAATTCAATCTGATTAATTTCACACCATTTGACGGGAATGGCTCGCCTACTCAGCACTTGATTTATTTTAAGTCTCATTTGGGAGTGATCTCTGGAAACGAGGCTTTGATGGTTCGGTCATTCGATGGCAACCTTCGTGGGTCCACCTTTGATTGGTACCGACGTCTCAAGCCAGGGGGTATCAATTCCTGGAATGACATAGAAAGTTTATTCCTCAGTAATTTCTTCGATGATGACACCGAAGTGTCAATTGGAACCCTTCTGGATGAGAAGCAAAGAGACGGAAAGTCAGTCGATAATTTTGTCAAGCGTTTCCGTAACAAAGCAATGCACTGCAGAGATCCTGTCACAGAGGAATTCATCCCACAGACATGCCATAATAATCTTTCCATCGACGTCCTAGAAGCCCTGGGGGTCATGCCTTCAACCACTTGGAAAGATTTGAAAACGCACGGTGAACAAGCTGAACACTTTCTTAAAAGAAAGAAAGTTAAGAGAAGTCAACCGACGATATCTGAAATCACTGTGAATGCGACTCTCGATCCGAAGTTCCAAAATGAGTATTCTTTTGAAGATGATGAAGCTCCAGCCATTTTGAAATACCTCCTCGCCAATGAAAAAATCAAGCTGCCACCTATTAAAGATCAGGAGGGAGCTAAAAGAACTTCGGATCCAAACTACTGTGCATACCACAGGAGGGTTCTTCATCCTACCAAGGTTTGCTTTGGACTCAAAAATAAAATCAAAGCCTTAATTGATTCTGGCGTCATAACGGCGAAACAAGCCAAATAAAGACGATAGAAAACTCCGAAGAGTATACGAGTATAAACTGCTTCTCTATGCACTCCATTGGGTACACGAGTATAAACTGTCTTCCCTAACTCCAAAGAGTATACGAGTATAAACTGCTTCTCTATGTACTCCATTGAGTACATGAGTATAAACTGTTTTCCCTGACTCCACTGAGTATATGAGTATAAACTGCTTCTCCATGTAACTCCAACGAGTATAAGAGTATAAACTGTTTCTCTTTTTCCTCCGACGGGTATACGAGGTTAAACTACTTCCTTTATTTTCAATAACAGGAAGTTCCTGGAGAATATTACTCTTAATATTCTTAAGGATAACCCAACAATGTGGCTGAATATAATTGGATTTAGATTCGCCAAAGAGCTAGGGGTGGAATACCTTAAATCATTCCAATGGGAAGTTCCTAGAGAATATTATACAGGGTATTTTTAAGGATAACCCAAAACCGATTGGTTATTCAAAACGAAAACCAATCATCAGAATAATTTATTCTTAATCATGATTAAGAACCCCCCACTATGCCTTTTTAATCATTTTCAAGATGATTAAAAACTCCCACTGTGCCTAAGCCTTTAACAATCCTACCATTGAAGTCCTGACAGGACATCCAAAATTTTAATTTGCTGATCCATAGCGATTATCAAACCACTTCGAGTCAAATCCTAACCACTTGACATCGAAAACCACAACCGAATGATTTGTACAAGGCAACATTCTCACTATTATTTGTACCTTATTCTCACTTCCTATTTGGTCAAACCTTTAAACAGTTAGGACCAAGGCAAAAATCCCCTCTCGATTC